>SMSO01000025.1:3752101-3992101 GCA_004764695.1 Schizochytrium sp. TIO01 | reverse complement strand
GCATCGATATTTCTCGTCACTACCTCGTGGAGTCCACAGTGGGTAATTTACGCGCCTGCTGCTATCCTTGGATATGGTAGCCGTCTCTCAGGCTCCCTCTCCGGAGTCGAGCCCTAACTCTCCGTCACCCGTTATAGTCACCGTAGTCCAATACACTACCGTCGACAACTGATGGGGCAGAAACTCAAACGATTCATCGACTTAAAAAGTCAATCTGCTCAATTATCATGATTCACCAATAAAATCGGCTTCAATCTAATAAGTGCAGCCCCATACAGGGCTCTTACAGCATGTATTATTTCCAGAATTACTGCAGGTATCCATATAAAAGAAACTACCGAAGAAATTATTACTGATATAATGAGCCGTTCGCAGTCTCACAGTACAATCGCTTATACTTACACATGCATGGCTTAATCTTTGAGACGAGCATATGACTACTGGCAGGATCAACCAGATTGCTATGTTTGTTTTATTTAAAATGGTACTAGAACCATTCTAAGCAAATTTCTTTAACAATCAAAGTGTATTTCAAAACTCAGCCAATCGTCCTTTTCAACCTTGACCAATCTCACGCCAAAGAATGTCTAATAAGACATCCCTAGGGGAGACTTCGATGTGAAGTGCTGCACGCTTCTGAAGAAATATTCATCCACATGCAACGGTCCTCACGCCTTCGGTTCAGATCAAAACTTTGCGAAGATCTACGTAACAATACGAAGCTTCAAGACCGCGACAGCTTCAAAATGTACCAAAACGGCACACGCTGTCTCAGATCCAATCTTAGCGCATTTTGCAGGAAGTATTTTCATGCTTCACAAGTCCAACAGAATTGAACCCGTCCGCACACACCCTTCCTCGCGCCACCTCGAGAACTCACAAAACCGGCAACAGTTGGAACTTGTCAACTGTTCTGTTCTGTTCTGACGGTTTCCCGTTCAGTGGCCGCGTTGAACAAGGGCCCTTCGACGCATTAAATGTGGTGTGATATTATAAGTGTTTGCTTGTTTTCAAAGTTTGAAAGGGCAAAATAAATTGTGGCAAATTTGGAAATTGCCAAATATTTTCACGGGAATTTCTATAAATTTAAAAAGTGTAAATCTCTGGGGGGAATTTCTTCCAAAAACTTGATCTGGTACCTTGGGTCATGTTTGCTGCCTGGACAGTTGAAGTACCTGTGATACTAAGACGAAGAAGGTAGAAAACATATATTATTTTGACCTGATTAAAAAATATTGTGAGAACAAACCACGATTGCGTCAACTTTGATGATTAGCATTTCAACAGAATGCTTTGCAAGCAAGTACAGTATACAAGGATGGGTTGTGAATCCTTTTAAGTGAAGCCTTTGTGACCAACACAGTCGGACTAATGGACTTGAAGTTAGAGTAAAATGCTATGATTATATGCCTACCTATATCTTTCTTTTTAACATAAATAAATGTCCTATATGAGTCTTTTCTGAACTAGAAACACACCAATACAAAACAAAAATGATCTTCAATTTTTCGTACAATTTTTCTGAGGATCTGCAGTAATATCCCATACGAAAATATTTCATTCAGGGTCTCACCTTGGATAAGATGAAGTTTTTAACCATCAGACTGCTTTCATAAATACGTCAATGGTTACAAGACGCCGCATTCCCTCACCTACTCTGTTCTATTGAAGAACTTAAACTTAGAAAACGTCTCTATACTTACTTAAACATGGTTTGCGATTGCCTAGAGATTATCATGTCAGAGATAGTTGTGCTTAGTTGGTGTTGAGGCTAGAGTGGGTTATTGTCTTTGGACAGATCGTGATCTTGTAGGTCGAATCAGGTTGATTCGGAACTGCTGCCGCCTTTGCTTTATTTTGCTCACTTCGTTTCTTATCACGGGTGCATCTCATGCAGTGTTGCACCACAGCAGCGATTATGCCATGGTGTCAAACATCAGCCATCATGCCAGTGATGTTATCCGTATGTTCCTTTGAGCATCACAACCTCATACCGTAATGTTGTATTTGATTCTATTTTCTGTAATACCTATGCAGTCCAGATTTTAAGTCAGACTTTATGAATAGATTGGAAAATTATTTATAATGTCTCTGGCTAGCAAAAATACTTGCCGAGCGATCCCAATGAAGCCGTTAGGGCACTGTTTGCAGCTTCTAAACGACCAACTTCCAGCTTCTGTTCATCAAGGCATTGCTGTTTACCTCTTAGATTGGTCTTGTTGCTAGTTAATCTACTCTGTGCAACTTGTTTGCCACGTCTCTCTGCAAACGGCACAGCAAGGGTCCTGTTCACGGCATGGATGCAACGAAGCTCACGAGCTACCTGTTCAAGATTTTTCTTCCTTTCCTGTTCAGCATAAATCTGGTTATTCAGGTCAAGCTCACTTTGGATGCTCTTATCACCTCGCCAGGGGTGTCTATCAATCAATACATCATTGTGTTAGCCAACAATTCCCATTCTTCATGTTTTTCTTCAACGTACTCAAAGACTGTGATACTGCGGTTCGCCTGAAGTCCTTCAATCACCGCCACACGACCTTTTGTGCTGCTCGTGTCCTTCCCGTTGATACTATAACACGATTTACAAACAATGAATAGAGTTAGCACCCTTCTGTCAAACTGCACTTTTCCAAGGACATCGCCATATTTTCTCTTATATCTTCCAAGTGTTCAATATTTATCAACCGCAGTAGTGTACATCATTAATTCTGATTCTTTCCACTTTGGTGCCCAAAGATAACTTGTTTAACTCACGATAATGCTGTCAGAACCTTGTTCTTCTTCAATACCTCACCCAAAGCCACACAAAACTTGTCGTCAATGCTCATTGCGCTCAAGCTGTTAGATTGCAGTTAGCAATAAAATGAAAACGTTGTTGCGTGACATAACCCCTTCCAATCCAATGTTAGTCCTTTGACAGCGTCACGAATGGCTTCCTCATGGTTTCAAAAAACAAGCATCGCTTCCTGCTCTACTTGCTTGAATCAAACACGTAATTACACAACTTCTTTCGATCCTCTGATCATTTCTGCATCAGTCAGAGCCCCCCGGAAAAAAAATGCATTCAACTCACAACAGCGCTTTCAAAGCCTGGTTTTCCTTGAGGGCATCCATAAAAGCGTGAAAGCCTGTGTTATCAAAGTTCTTTGTACCCAGACTTTTACTCCAAAACGAAATAGCAAATCATTTCATTTGTTTCCATTTAAACATGAAAGTCAGCCATCTTAACAAATAGTCTTCCTGCACAATTAGTACGCAGCCACTCTAAGTGCAACTCTATGCTTCTAAATTTTCAACATTTACTTGAAACAGACAAGAATTTGAACAAAGGCCCGTGTATTCTCAGAATGGTCTGACACATAGATTGCTCAACTCACCCTAGGTTTTTCAGCGAACGGTTTTTCTGGAGTACCTCAGCAAACGTCGCACAACCTTTATCGCCAACAATGCTTCCATTCATCCTGTTGAAAAAGAAAAATGCGTCAATTCAAATCAAAGTCAGTCATCTCTTTACAAAAGAAGCTACAATGGGTAACTTCTCGTACCGGCAATAGCCTGATAAATTGCTAGTCTAACTCACAGCAACGTTTCTACCGTCTTGGTCTCCTTCAGTACTTCCGCCAAGCCCACCCATCCTTCGTCGTTGATTTTGTTAGATGTAAGGCTGCGCATCCGTACTCGGCCAAAGACAATAAATAGTTTTCAGAATCGTAATCATTCCAATGCTTCCTGTCAGTATATCATATGACTATCCCTCTTGTTGCATGCATGCAAAGGGTATAACAGTCAACTCACTCTAGCATGGTCAACGTATGGTTTGTCTTGAGTGCATCCGCCAACGCTGCACAACCTTTGTTGTCAATATTGTTGTTCCCCAGCCTATTGGTCCACAATTGACAATGAAAAATTAAAAGTAATTTCACTCCAGTTTGAACGTCAGCCACCTTGCTCAAACATTTCTCACCATGCGTTTTTAATTTTAAAAAGATCAAGGCAAAACCTCTCCTTGTGCCCCACATGTTCACCATTTTACAGACACATGAATAAACTTGAAAGTCTTGTTCAACTCACCCCAACTCTGTCAGCGTCTTGTTCTTCTTGAGTGTATCTGCCAACACTGTACAAACATTGCTGCCAACGTTGTTACCACGAAGTCTGTAAGCTCCCGCTTGTCAAAAATTATGCAACAGTATCGTTTAATCAATCGACAGTAACGTCAGCAAACTTCCTGCACAACTATCAGAAAAATTCCTGTATCCGGCGGCATACATAGACTATATATACTTACTGTAGAATTCTCAGCGTTTCGTTTACCTTGAGCACCTCGGCCAAAGCCAAACAACCTTTGCTGCCAATCGTATTGTCATCAAGACTGTTCATGCAAGAGACCATCATGCCAACGCATCGCACAATTTGTTAGCTACCTATCATATAACTCTCTTATATGCACGACAAGACATAACATCTAGCAAATATTGCAAAGGCCGACTATACTCACTTTACTGTACTCAGTGACTGGTTGTTCTTTAGACTATCAGCTAAAACGACGCAATCGTCAGCCCCGATATCCCTTTCAATCCTGCTCGCTCACAAGTAAAACCACATCAATTTATACCATCGTCAGTCGTCATTCTCATTTTACTACTTAAAAAACTCTTTAATGACCGGCAAAGAGACCAGATATCGTGTCTTCCTGCTTCAACAAACTCACTCCAAACATTTCAGCGTCTCATTCATCTTCAGAGCTTCCGCCAAAATCGCAAAAGCTTCACTCCCAAAATTGTTATCCAAAAGCCTGTGCACCCATTGATAACAAGGAGTATCATAGTAACCACCAAATAATCTCACTGTTAGCAGTTTTCAAATAATGATCCTACAAAGTCGTCCCCAATGACATGCTCGTCAACAAAAAAAATGACAACCTGTCAGGTGGGACCTAGATGACATTTCACCTTGACTTAGCTGAACTCACCCCAAACGCTTCAAAGCTCGATTCTTCTGGAGAACACCATCCAAGCCCTTGATCATTTCAGTGGTGAATGGGACGTTACACAAGCTGCTTGTTAGCCACCATCAAAGAATGGTATTGTGTGCCTCGACGGGTAATTATTCATGTTAGTGTATATATAATTAAACATGAAATGGTGTGATCAGATCCATTGCCTCAACACACGAAATGTTAATTCTCACTTACATGAGCCCAGACATTACTGTAGTCTCCTTCAGTGCGTTTGCGAGAGCAACCCAATGATCATTGCTAATATTAATGTTCTTGAGTCTATTCATCGAGAATTTCCTCCGAAACACCGAGAAAGAACAGCTTCCGTCAGTCATTATTTAATGATCGTGTACAATGCCGCGCGATTACGGAATCTTTAACGAAAACTCACTTCAAGGTTGATTCCACACGATTTTCCTTAACTGCCTCAGTCAAGGCTTGCCAACCTTCGTTGCTAATTTGAACTCGTGCCCAATGGTACCCACTTAGTCTATTATATTAAAAAAAGAAAAGATTTGGAATCATCAGCAAACTCAAAGTCAGCAACCCTTTCAAATCTGTATCCAGCACATGAATAAAGCACGCACGACAGATCAACACGCAAGTCGGGGAAGTCAAATTTTTACTAACTGGCTAGATATTGTTGGTCTGGTGTTTCTGTGTCCAAAGATCTTCTTGCAGCGTTTAATTTATTCGCTTCTTAAATTGTCAATCTTAGTATTCAATGAAAATGTTTCCATCACCTACACGCTCTATATCATAATTAATATTTTCTAGCACAATCAAAATCCTATGAATCTATAAAATAGTAATATCATTTCTGTAGTTTTACATACAAGCAACAAGGTTTAACAAAAAAAAATATTCAGAACTTCTTTTATTCAAAAATATAAGGGCCTAGACATCCCAATGCTTCACTAAAGGCAACATTTGCAGCTTCCAACATATCAAGCTCTACTTTCTGCGCAGCAATATAGTCCTCTTTTGAACTCAGCATACCAGACCTGTTCGCAAGCCGACCTTGGACAATAAGACTATGCTGCACTGAAAACGGCATAGAAAGTGCATCGTTTACAACATGTATACAACGAAGCTCATGAGATATCTGTATAAGACTTGTCCTTCTTGTCTTTGCAGAACAAATTTGCTTATTCAATTCGAGCTCCTCGCGCATTTCATTCATCCCCCAGAGCGTTCTAGTATCAGTAAAATCCAAATGACATCAACCCCGTTCGTTAGTTTACAATTTCACGTCATTAAAAGGTACCCACAGTATTGCCAGTACAGTTTCATTTATTCTCTGATGTTATCATGCTCTCTGTTAGATCCACACTCAACCAAACATTCAATTCCACAACAAACTTGCAATGGCGTGAAGAAAAACATCGGCAAAATAACACACTAGACAACCCACGAAGCAACGAACCAACCAACTAACCAAGCCTAGTGTACAAACGAGTCCATAAACTACGGTGTTACTAAGTTAACTTACGATAGTAATGTCAGCGACCAGTTCTCTTTCAGCGCCGCACCCAATGCCTTGGCACCCTCTGAGCCGATATTGTTGCCCGCAAGACTGTCGATTTGATTGAATGATGGCAAGCAATACATTACACGTTACATATTACAATAGATGCACGCATGCATGCATGGACGTGAGTGATCTAGGTTGTCTTTCAGCATTTATCTTTTTGTTGTGTTGTCATTTTGCTCTTTGTTCGATGGATGTATACTCACTCAAACAGACAACCCATCCATCCATCAAACAAACAAGCGATTGCATAAACTTGCAAATCAACACCGACCCACCCACCAAACAACAAACCAAGCATCATGTACAAACAAGTCCACGAGCTGCGGTGTTGCGTAGACAACTTACCTGAGTGATGTCAGCGACCGGTTCTCTTTCAGCGCCGCACCCACTGCCTTGGCGCCCTCTGAGCCGATACCGTTGCCCGAAAGACTGTCGATTTGATTGAATGATGGCAAGCAATACATTACACGTTACATATTACAATAGATGCACGCATGCATGCATGGACGTGAGTGATCTAGGTTGGCTTTCAGCATTTATCTTTGTTGTGTTGTCAATTTTGCTCTTTATTCAATGGATGTATACTCACTCAAATAGACAACTTATCCATCCATCCATCCATCCATCAAACAAACCAAACAAACAAACAAACAAACAAGCGATTGCATAAACTTGCAAAACAACCCCGACCCACCCACCAAACAACAAACCAAGCATCATGTACAAACAAGTCCACGAGCTGCGGTGTTGCATAGACAACTTACTCAAGTGATGTCAGCGACCGGTTCTCTTTCAGCGCCGCAGCCACTGCCTTGGCGCCCTCGTCGCCGATTTTGTTGCTTCCAAGACTGTCGATTTGATTGAATGATGGCAAGCAATACATTACACGTTACATATTACAATAGATGCACGCATGCATGCATGGACGTGAGTGATCTAGGCTGGCTTTAATCATTTATCTTTGTTGTGTTGTCATTTTGCTCTTTGTTCGATGGATGTATACTCACTCAAACAGACAACCCATCCATCCATCCATCAAACAAACCAACCAACCAACCAAACAAACAAACAAGCGATTGCATAAACTTGCAAAACAACACCGACCCACCCACCAAACAACAAACCAAGCATCATGTACAAACAAGTCCAAGAGCTGAGGTGTTGCGTAGACAACTTACTTGAGTGATGTCAGCGACCGGTTCTCTTTCAGCGCCTCACCCACTGCCTTGACGCCCTCTGAGCCAATATTATTGCCATAAAGACTGTCGATTTGATCGAAGGATGGCAAGCAATACATTACACGTTACATATTACAATAGATGCACGCATGCATGCATGGACGTGAGTGATCTAGGTTGGCTTTTAGGATTTCCTCTTTGTTGTGTTGTCATTTTCCTCTTTGTTCGATGGATGTATACTCACTCAAACAGACAACCCGTCCATCCATCAAACAAACAAACAAGCGATTGCATAAACTTGCAAAACAACACCGACCCACCCACCAAACAACAAACCAGGCATCATGTACAAACAAGTCCACGAGCTGCGGTGTTGCGTAGACAACTTACTTGAGTGATGTCAGTGACCGGTTCTCTTTCAGCGCCGCACCCACTGCCTTGGCGCCCTCTGAGCCGATATTGTTGCCCCAAAGACTGTCGATTTGATTGAATGATGGCAACCAATACATTACACGTTACATATTACAATAGATGCACGCATGCATGCATGGACGTGAGTGATCTAGGTTGGCTTTCAGCATTAATCTTTGTTGTGTTGTCATTTTGCTCTTTGTTCGATGAATGTATACACACTCAAACAGACAACGCAACCATTCATCCATCCATCAAACAAACAAACAAACAAACAAGCGATTGCATAAACTTGCCAAAACAACACCGACCCACCCACCAAACAACAAACCAAGCATCATGTACAAACAAGTCCACGAGCTGCGGTGTTGCGTAGACAACTTACGATAGTGATGTCAGCGACCGGTTCTCTTTCAGCGCCGCAGCCACTGCCTTGACGCCCTCTGAGCCGATCTTGTTGCTTTCAAGACTGTCGATTTGATTGAACGATGGCAAGCAATACATTACACGTTACATATTACAATAGATGCACGCATGCATGCATGGACGTGAGTGATCTAGGTTGGCTTTCAGCATTAATCTTTGTTGTGTTGTCATTTTGTTCTTTGTTCGATGAATGTATACACACTCAAACAGACAACGCAACCATCCATCCATCTATCAAACAAGCGATTGCATAAACTTGCAAAACAACACCGACCCAACCCACCAAACAACAAACCAAGCATCATGTACAAACAAGTCCACGAGCTGCGGTGTTGCGTAGACAACTTACGATAGTGATGTCAGCGACCGGTTCTCTTTCAGCGCCGCAGCCACTGCCTTGGCGCCCTCGTCGCCGATTTCGTTGCCAGCAAGACTGTCGATTTGATTGAATGATGGCAAGCAATACATTACACGTTACATATTACAATAGATGCACGCATGCATGCATGGACGTGAGTGATCTAGGTTGGCTTTCAGCATTAATCTTTGTTGTGTTGTCATTTTGCTCTTTGTTCGATGGATGTATACTCACTCAAACAGACAACTCATCCATCCATCAAACAAACAAGCGATTGCATAAACTTGCAAAACAACACCGACCCAACCCACCAAACAACAAACCAAGCATCATGTACAAACACGTCCACGAGCTGCGGTGTTGCGTAGACAACTTACTTGAGTGATGTCAGCGACCGGTTCTCTTTCAGCGCCGCAGCCACTGCCTTGGCGCCCTCGTCGCCGATCTCGTTGCTTTCAAGACTGTCGATTTGATTGAATGATGGCAAGCAATACATTACACGTTACATATTACAATAGATGCACGCATGCATGCATGGACGTGAGTGATCTAGGTTGGCTTTCAGCATTAATCTTTGTTGTGTTGTCATTTTGCTCTTTGTTCGATGAATGTATACACACTCAAACAGACAACGCAACCATTCATCCATCCATCAAACAAACAAACAAACAAACAAGCGATTGCATAAACTTGCCAAAACAACACCGACCCACCCACCAAACAACAAACCAAGCATCATGTACAAACAAGTCCACGAGCTGCGGTGTTGCGTAGACAACTTACGATAGTGATGTCAGCGACCGGTTCTCTTTCAGCGCCGCAGCCACTGCCTTGGCGCCCTCTGAGCCGATATAGTTCCGTTCAAGACTGTCGATTTGATTGAATGATGGGAAGCAATACATTACACGTTACATATTACAATAGATGCACGCATGCATGCATGGACGTGAGTGATCTAGGTTGGCTTTCAGCATTTATCTTTGTTGTGTTGTCATTTTGCTCTTTGTTCGATGGATGTATACTCACTCAAACAGACAACTCATCCATCCATCAAACAAACAAGCGATTGCATAAACTTGCAAAACAACACCGACCCACCCACCAAACAACAAACCAAGCATCATGTACAAACAAGTCCACGAGCTGCGGTGTTGCGTAGACAACTTACTTGAGTGATGTCAGCGACCGGTTCTCTTTCAGCGCCGCAGCCACTGCCTTGGCGCCCTCGTCGCCGATTTCGTTGCCAGCAAGACTGTCGATTTGATTGAATGATGGCAAGCAATACATTACACGTTACATATTACAATAGATGCACGCATGCATGCATGGACGTGAGTGATCTAGGTTGGCTTTCAGCATTTATCTTTGTTGTGTTGTCATTTTGCTCTTTGTTCGATGAATGTATACACACTCAAACAGACAACGCAACCATTCATCCATCTATCAAACAAACAAACAAACAAACAAACAAGCGATTGCATAAACTTGCCAAAACAACACCGACCCACCCACCAAACAACAAACCAAGCATCATGTACAAACAAGTCCACGAGCTACGGTGTTGCGTAGACAACTTACTTGAGTGATGTCAGCGACCGGTTCTCTTTCAGCGCCGCAGCCACTGCCTTGGCGCCCTCGTCGCCGATCTCGTTGCCTCCAAGACTGTCGATTTGATTGAATGATGGCAAGCAATACATTACACGTTACATATTACAATAGATGCACGCATGCATGCATGGACGTGAGTGATATAGGTTGGCTTTCAGCATTAATCTTTGTTGTGTTGTCATTTTGCTCTTTGTTCGATGGATGTATACTCACTCAAACAGACAATTTATCCATTCATCCATCCATCTATCCATCCATCCAACAAACAAACAAACAAACCAGCCATTGCATAAACTTGCAAAACAATAACAACAAAAGCAACACCGTGCAAAGCAAGCAAGCAAGCAAGCAAGCAAGCAAGCAAGCAAGCAAGCAAGCAAGCAAGCAAGCAAGCAAGCAAGCAAGCAAGCAAGCAAGCAAGCAAGCAAGCAAGCAAGCAAGCAAGCAAGCAAGCAAGCAAGCAAGCAAGCAAGCAAGCAAGCAAGCAAGCAAGCAAGCAAGCAAGCAAGCAAGCAAGCAAGCAAGCAAGCAAGCAAGCAAGCAAGCAAGCAAGCAAGCAAGCAAGCAAGCAAGCAAGCAAGCAAGCAAGCAAGCAAGCAAGCAAGCAAGCAAGCAAGCAAGCAAGCAAGCAAGCAAGCAAGCAAGCAAGCAAGCAAGCAAGCAGCAAGCAAGCAAGCAAGCAAGCAAGCAAGCAAGCAAGCAAGCAAGCAAGCAAGCAAGCAAGCAAGCAAGCAAGCAAGCAAGCAAGCAAGCAAGCAAGCAAGCAAGCAAGCAAGCAAGCAAGCAAGCAAGCAAGCAAGCAAGCAAGCAAGCAAGCAAGCAAGCAAGCAAGCAAGCAAGCAAGCAAGCAAGCAAGCAAGCAAGCAAGCAAGCAAGCAAGCAAGCAAGCAAGCAAGCAAGTGAGCGAGCGAGCGAGCGAGCGTGTTAACTTACCTCAATTTTGTAGCGCCATTCCGAAGCTGTTCAAGGGCATAGACAACACGTGGGTGGTCTGACATCGCGCAGCAAGTAACGATCTATACCTCAACCAGCGGGCGCGTCCTTATATCCCTTCAGCTAAGCTCGTGGCACAGTCCCAGTCGTTGCAGAAGGTTTAGAACCTGCTGGACATAAAGCTGCAAGTCGATGACAGGGTTGTGCACATGGTCTGACTTACTGAGTTATTATGGTTTTCCCTAAGAAGGAGATGCTTCTTAGTGCTCTCGAGGTAAAAGGATATTTTACTAGTTTGAACCTAACCTTGCCTACTCAGCCTCGGGTCCTGCATGTGTTTCTCGCTCTTTCAAGACTATTACTATTTCCTAGAGCCTCGTCCTAAAATATCTTACGCAGTTGTATTGCTCCAGAAGTTCCAGCAATACTACCCCTTAGTACTACCTACTATGAACTAGATAGTCATAGAAGTAAGAAGTAAACAACAACCCATTTAATACTACGTATATATAGAGTAGCACCAAATCGATAGTACATTCGATCATACCACGCGGGAAACACCTCATCTCATTCGCACTGAGAAGTAAAGTCGCGTAGGGCCGGGTCAGTAGTATGATAGGGGACTGCATGCGAAGCCCCGGTGTTGAATGTTTTTTTCCCCTTTTATTTTGCTCTAGCACGATAAAATAGCAATTCCATGGACGTACCTCGGTGCTAAGATAAAAAACACAACTACCTAAGAAGTCTTTGTCAATGATACTCAAAGAGAACTCCATAAATATGTTTTAACTCGATCAGAAACTCAAATCAATGTAAAAACGATTTACTTTTTGAAAAACAGGTGCGTATTACTAGCTACTGACCATGCTTTATTAAGCTTGTCATTGCTACAGGGCTTCACCTTCCGTCTCTCATCTCTATTACAACAAAAGTGTTTGTAGACATTTAGACATTGACTGAATTATATGGAACGGTTTTATAAGTTTATTGACATCTTCAGCTCATAGTCAACGAAATCTGCGTCAGTGGTTTAGTGGTAAAATAGCTGTTTGCCATGCGGCTGCCCCGGGTTCGATTCCCGGCTGACGCTTTCTTTTTTAATTTTAGTTTTAATTTTTCGAATAAATAAAATATGTAATATAATACAGTAATAATAATTCTAAATGTTCTACTTTTTCATTTTCCTTCTATAACAAAATCTCAAACGCATCTTCTTTTCACTTAAGCAGAAATGCAGTAAAAAATAATAGCACGATTTCCATTACTTATAGAAAATAACGATTATTATTATACGATGTTTATGCAAATTGAGAAACATGAGAGTCATCAATTGACAATCGTTCATTTGTCTATTTCACCTCAAGACAATTTTTGAAGAGATGTAAAAAAGAATAAATAATGTCTAAGCTTGGGTTTATCTGATAAAAACGCAGATATGCAATACATGATCTTATCTTTGCGCACTTGACCTATGAGTTAGCGATCGTTTAGACTCCTGAAGGACGCGAATGTGCGTTTATGCGACAAATAAAAACAACCATTTGCATATTGAAAAACTTTAATGCAGAATAGTGAAGTGCTGCTGGTAAGAGCTTAGTGTAGAATCCCAACTCCTTTGCTTAAATGCTCTACAGACGATTATGGAGAATAATTAACCCACACTAAAAAGCGAAAAAAGCTTACATGTTAAACATTGGTCCATGAGTGCAGAGAGCTTCTTAAGGCCCAGGTTTATTGGGAAGATTTATTCGATTTTCTTTATAAATCTGTTGGTGGCCCGGGTGGCATATTGAGAGAGTTTGTGGTTTCATCAAGTTAGGTAGGCTTCGAAACCATGCTGGAATTTCATTCCATCCTTTCTGGACAAGTGGAACCAAGTGCTGTTTGCACAAAGTCAATCAAGGCCGCCGCTTTGGTTTTGATTGCCACTCTTGGTCCATTTGTAAAAGAATAGCTTGTTTCACGAGAGCTTGTACCCCACCCCATCAAGCCTAGACCCATTTCAATCACCATCTCTATACGTTGTAGTGAATAAGTTTCGAGTTGCATCGAATCCAAACGCTAGTCCTCTCCTTGTAAGATTGGTTGAAAAGCCTTCTCACATAGTTCGCAGTACATCATAGCATATTGAGGCAATTTCAGTGTCATTTTAAAATCTGTTTGCCGCAACCAACAATGCATCTAGAAGAATTCACTGTTTCAAAATATAAGAAAAGGCACCGTCCACATGATAGATGTTTTCTTATCGAGCCTTTTTGGCTTGAGACGACTTGTATTGCTTTATCCATTTAGTATTTACCAAATAACTTTCAGATACCTAGGCTTTCAGAATTGAAGACAATTGAGATCTGTTTTAACTATAGGACTGATACAAGTAATACACTATAGTTCGTTAAGTAATATTTTCTATGTAGCTACAGAAATTTTGTTATTATCAGGCAAATCTTGTTTCGCATACATACATGATGACAGCAGCATGACTGATGGTTTTTGAAGGCACTGGTAAAAAGTAGGATTTCTCATTTATCAATTTGGTGGCCTTGAAATGAAATCTAATTACCAAGGTGACTGAATCGTTTTGTACAGAACATTCCTAGTTCAACTATTGTTTGTATTACCCAGTAGCAAAGAGGTACAGGACATTCTGACTCCCTCAATTTTTGATAGTCAAAATTCTATTCAGTTTATGCATTCAACTCTGTATACCTTTCAATTTTAACCATGTTCAATTTTTCTAGTCCCCTAGTCCTTGAGAGCTTAGGAAATTTGCGAATGGTTATTTTGGGATGTCTACAGATGAGCACAACCCTTTGATTAGCTCATTCAGTAGTATTGAGCATAGATGGTAGAGTGTTCAATCGTATGTCAAGGCAGTGTATTTCAAATGCCGCTGTTGATAAGAACTATGCGAGTGTTCGACGGAGATCAACTTTAATAGGATCACAAGATGTTAGACGCTCATATATAAGCTAAGCTATTCTGTACGACGCTTATTCTGGGACTTTATTTAGTCTTTCGACCCCTTGAACGCGTTTTGCTGGTTGAGTTGTGATGTCTAATTTGCAACCTAAACAATTCAATAGTGATTTTGAGAAAGTTGGAAGGAACTTCTTGCTGGAGGACGAATTTGGTCAGCTAGAGGTGGACTTTAAAGATGAAGGCGAGATGTTTAAAGATGGCTTACCATAGTTTAGTTCTAAAGTTACACATTTCCTGTCCTTGATGTTCGCATTCCAAGGAGGGGTAATTTATATGTTATTCTTAGGAGATCAAGACAAATTTGATCTGTATTTGACAAAAGTAGAGAGGTTACGCTAACTTGTCTCTTCAACCATAAATTAAGAGTTTACCATACTGAATGTGTATGTACATTAACAGCTATTGAGTTGCTTGGATTCGCAACCACACGCTGGGTTCATGAGTTCGAATGCTATGTAAGTCCTCAAATGATACGCCCGAAACCTAAGTAAAACCTTGACCACATGACCCTTCGATGGAGAATTTCATATCAGCTTATTGAAGTATAACAGCTAGGTGTGTACACTGATGTGCATGCTGAAAGGTGATAATGATGAGCGTGAGATTGACTGTAAAGATGAAGGCAAGAAGCTTGATGAAGGCTATAAGAAGGTTTGTTTAAGTGTTAGCAAACTCCTGTCCCGAGGAATGAATTCCAGGACAGATGGATTCATGTAGTAATTAGGGAGATTAAGACATTCTTGAATATGGTTAGAGATAATCGATGAGGTTAGATTATCCAACCTTCTTCGCCATCGATCCAAGCTAAACCAAGCTTGGGTGTCGGTGATGTGTATTCACACTTCTAGATCTTGACTTCAGCAGCCGCATAAGTCTGGCTGCCTATTCTTGTTCTAATGTAAACCTTATTGCTATTGGGTTTTACAAAGGGGCACCAAGAACTCTAGCAATGTCTTGTCCACTAGTTCCTTCGATTGGAGATCTCAGCAGTGCATATATAATACCACCCACGTAGGATGTACATAAGCCATGACCCTACATCTAGACAATAAAGACCTTGTCAACAGTTCCTGAATGTTAATGCTAACTATATTTTTCCTTTATCTCTCTACCTACGCTATCTCTTGGTGATCGCCTCATGCTAACTTGCAGTACAGCTGCAAAGACTAAATAAAGCCAAATCTTCTACAAATCAACTGCTTTTGTCAAGACTCTAAAACTAGTTATGCTTGAGTTAGGGTACCTTTCTATGTTATTGAGCAAAGCTACCTACTTCGAGAGTATACCCTCTTCTGCTGGCGATGTATATGAACAAAATAAATATTGTTTGCTCTAGATATTCATTACTTAGATTCAGACCTTGAAAGGCTCATAATGAGATATGACTGCGCATCTCTGGTATTGGCCATGTTAGGCTCTACTTCCCAGGACGCATCATTGTGATGGAGAAGTTCAGATTTCATAAATATTTTTTTTATAAAGGTCGAAGACTTTTGTGCAGATGTAACATATATCGAGTCCAATGCTAATTCCGTGCTTCCTGTGGCTAATGATTCTGAGCGTGAAAAAATCAGTTACTTTTTACATGATTGTTTGAAAAATAGGTCGTAGAGACTAGCGCAGAACCAACTTCAAGCAACTTTCGAGGCTTTTATTCTGAACCTGAAGTCGTTTCTGATATGTTAGTGAACCATACCGAAGTTTCGACAAAAATGTACCACAATAGGGCTTTGTCATTAGTGGCCGCCGTTGACAGTTTTTAAATTTGTTTTTCACAGCGGAGAAGGTGACAAGGAACCAGACCCGAGGCTAGCTCTGCAACACAAACTCAGATCAGTGGCCCATTTCTGTTCATGTACTTGAAAGAATAAAATATAGTAGAAAATCATACAAATAACTTCAGAAGCTTTAGAAACAATCAAACTGGGAAGGACTATATCCGAGTTTTTCAAGGCTTGGAATACATGCAAATTTGAGCATTGGCGGTGGGCCACAGAGGCCGACAAAGCTTCGCTCGCCAGCTTTGGGCATATATTGCCGCGCCATCTCTTCGGTAATATAACCAATACTTCCATTCCAAGGCTCATCATCAGGAGGTTGGGAAATAGTATAGTGAACAAAGAACCTATCCGGATGCAAGCTTGCCAATGCATCAATCTCATCTCGAAGGGCAATATCTGCGACGGAGTTGTTTGCATAAATGAGTCGAAGAATCGTTCGGTCGTTGGGGTTGGCTAGGGATGCTTCGATTACACGAAATGCAGGAGTAATACCAGTTCCGCCACACATGAATCCAATCTCATCAACCTCCAAAGTCTTCTTGTTAATCTGCAGCTTTCCTGCTTCCGGGTAGGCGATATGACCACATGGACCCTTAACCTGAAGAGAGTCGCCAACCTTTAGACGATTGAGGATTTGGGACATTTTCCCACCCTCTGGAAACTTGGGATGCTCGTTTGCGTGGTAAACTTTGATAAGCAAGGTAAACTCATCCTTTTCTTCGGACCAAGATGAGAGAACGATAGGAGTGTATGGTCGGATTACAGTCGAACCATCGGACGCGAACGACTTAATCATGACGTGCATACCCACGGGAAGCCCCAAACGTCGATCGTGCAATTCAGTACGAGCGGATGGCGCAAAACGGAGCAAAATAATATTGGAGGTGATATCGTGCTTTTCAAGAAGGTCAAAATCAACCCACGCACGAGCGTTCAACCAAGGCGCATCAGGATCGCTCGGAACTGAGAATTTGTCAACTTTTCCGGGCGTAGCCACATCTCCTGATGGTGCAACAGCTAGGCGCCCAATGAGATAGTCCTGAAGCATCGCAATTGCCTTTGGCGAGTGAATGGCCTCGACATCTTCTGTAGCATCAGTTCCTGCCGCCATGAGAATACTCGATGCACCACCAGGATGATCTTCAAGAAATGCAGTACAGTCGTAGACGCGATTTCGTACAACGATCCAGGCGCTATCTTCGCCAACGTGCTGTGCAACTTCGGCCATGGAGAACTCGGGAAGTTTTTGGAGTTCTTCATCTGAGATACCGAGAACAGCATTTTCCTTATCATCATCCTCCTCGAGAGTTGTGCTACTTCCTTCCGTATCGTCGTAACCTGCTGCGTCTGCGATACGTACAGGAGGCACTGCCGGGGGTGGGCGATGACTATTTTGCATCCAGCCAACTGTTGACATGCCGGCCTCTTGAGTGGGGTGAATAAAACGCAGCTCGGTTGTACCATCCTCTTCGCGAATGAAATGGTCAACGCGAACACCAAAGATACAGTTATTACCCATGCCCATAACATTCCAGGTGAGGCGGTTAGGCTGAGTGTTGTTGGATTGGTCCCATGCACGACAGTGGATCATACGATGGGGAGTTGCAAGCTCCGCTGCACTGGCCTCATAGGACCATTGCACCCAGCACCAGTACATTCCATAACGAGTCGGGCGCTCAGTCACATGAAGCTGGCAAAGCTGCCAAGTGTTACCATAGTCAAAACTGACTTCGACTCGAGTGATCCGCTTTCCAGAGCCCGTATAAGCGTAGCCCTTCAGCGTTAGTGCTTTAGCTTCCTTATCAGAGGGCAAGATTAGCGTGTCTTCGTGGAAAGGTGCTAGGATCACACTGTTAATGTTAAGCTCGTTGAAGAGGTACTCAGTGCGCATCCACCATCCGTCGGCGTCTGCTATTTCCTTAGTGACATTTGGTGGGAGGATGCGGTTGTCAAAATAGTGGTAGTAATTGTTGGATTCACCCTTGCGGATTTCCAGGCGCTTGAGCCACTTCACCATGCGGCCACCGATCCAACCAGGCACAACAACTCGGAGTGGGAAGCCACGGTCAGGGGGGAGCGGTTTGCCATTCACTTCAAAAGCCAGAATCACATCGCCTGCAATATTCATGGCAAGGCCTAAGGGAATGCAAGTGCCATAGTTGCCCTTGGGGAGGTCATCAGCACCTACCATCCAAACATATCGTTCTTCGAGGGGGTAGTTTTCATCTTCATCTTCTTCTTCATCAGACCTCCATGCGAGCTTGCAGTACTTGAGCAGCACGTCGCGCATGCGTACACCTCGCCACATTGCGGTGGATGTTCCGGAGGAGTTCCAGCTAAATCCAACAGTCTTGTTCGTGAGGTTCTCTTCCTTGCGACGATTTCCGGCGCATGTCAGAGTCGCAGTAACTGAGACGGAAGGTAGCTCGAGGAGGTCCTCCATTGTGAGTTCGACGGGGGTAAATCCCTTGGCCACCTCGTCCTCATCTGCAACAATCTCAAGACGATGTTCCTCCCATGAGATTTGGGGAACAGCACCATGATTACGAGTGTAGTGAATTGAGGTTGGAGTAATGAATCCGGCTTCCAGAAGCTTCTGAGCTGGGGATTCGCTGTTGAAAGGGTGGATTCCTGTAAGTCGCACCATTTCTGTGTGCCGAGGGATCCAGGCGTCAGGCGTCTTCGCATCTCGCTCATCTAGCCCCATTCCTTCAGCGTACAAGGCTTCATCCACGCTATATTTGAGTTTTCGAGACACGATTTTGTTCGCAGCGCTCATCTGTTGCTGTTGCACGTCCATGATTATGGAACTGAGGTGAAAACTCGGAGATTGCGGGCAGCAGGGGCTGGGAGATGAGATAAAGCTTCGTTAAGACCAACTTGCACTTGTCAAACTTTCACAAAGAAGCACCAGCAGATCTCGCAATTTGGATCAGAGAGCAACAGTCGTCTCTTGTCCTTGAACTTTCCCTTCTTATACTCTTGTCCTCTAGTTCTTGTTGAACTTGAACTTTGATTAAGTGAGCTTTCAGCAGTCAGCTTTGTCGTGGGCCATTCGTCGGCTTTGGCCTGTTTCCAGTTTGTTGGATGACTACGTTGTGAGCAGTCCTCAGCACGTTGCGTTTTTGCATGTTCTTGACACAGGTTGAGGGGTGAAAAAGAATATTGGACCAAATTGCAGTAACTAAGGCATAAGCTTGTCACTTTTTTTCTTTTCTTTTTTTAAAGTTAAAAATGTTTTGACTACTGCCTTTCTCTTTCGCCTATCGCTTCGTTATAAAATTCAAAAAAAGAAAAGAAAACAGCGAAAAAGAAAAGAGAATGCTTTACTTGACGCCAAGAAGAAGAACTGCAGTCGAGCGTCACGAATCTTGTAAGGGGGGGCTCTGCTCCATGCGCAGACACCCCCTTCTGAAAACGAGAGGCCGGGGCCTGGTCTGTGTCCCTTCCCTTCGTCGTTGGACCTCGGTTTGCGGAAAGCTCATTCTTCTTCTTGCTTTCACTCTCCTCACTCGTTTATCATATACATTTACGAGAAGAGAAGAGAAGAGAAGAGAAGAGAAAATAAAATAAAATAAAGTATCAGGCACATACATATTATTATTTATTTCATCTTTTTAAAAACAATAAATAAATAAATAAATAAATAAATAAATAAATGCATCTATCTATATTAATAAAAATAAAAATAATATATATATATATATATATATAAAATGTCTGCTTCTGGTAGCACTGGTAAAGGAAATAATAAGTCCTAATTTAGTGAGAGGAAATCAGAGTTCTGCCGAGTGATCGCATGCGCGCTAAGCCCATTCCAACGATGGAAAAGAAAGCATGTAGGAAGACGTCTCTCTCTCTCTCTCTCTCTCTGACTGCCGCCCTCGGTGCCAAATGCAACGACTTCGCATCGCAGCAGCAAGTAGGCATTGCATAGCCAAACCAAATAAACAATTGCCGGATTGAATTTCAATTAATTTAATAAAAATAAAAATTAAATAAAGAAATAAAAGAATACAGGTATATCCTTGCTTTTCGAAAAGCCCGCTCATTTCGCTTTAGCCCCTCGCCCTCCATTCGATACATGCGCCTATGTCAGTGCCACGGCTGCCGCAGACGGGCCTCGGCTCGCGGGCAGAGTTTCGCACCCGTAGCTCCTCCGCCCGAGGGGCTCCCGCGTGCCAGCACTCCGAGTTACTGCGGCCTTGGGCATTCCGCAGCGTCTCAAACCCTCGAGAACTCGAGCAGACTTGAAGACCCCGCGAAGATCCGCCGCTCTGACACACAGAAGAAGGAGAGGGAGAAGCACATAAACAGAACAAAATAGCTGCAGAAAGCCAAAAGCTACAGTGTCTCCGCTTTATTACTGACAATAAATGTTCTTGTTGTTTCTTGAGACGATGCTGCTCGAGGACCGAAGATCCGCCAGCACCAGAGAAACCTCGCCGCCGCGGATTGCGGACGAACCGCTGCTCGAGTAGCCTCTTCCCCTGCTATCTCTGGTCTTGTCGACCTTCTACAGCTGTCGCGAGGCGCGCCGCGAAATCCTCGACGCCGAAGAGGCCGTTTCTTGGGAGCGGGAGACGTCTTCTTCAACAACCTTCGCATTTCGTGGCTTTTTTCAAAATCGATCTTCTCGATACAGTCAGAACGAGCGACAAAGAAACAAATACACTGTCTTTATGCCGATTCGGAAGAAGGAGAAGGAGGAGAAGAAGAATGATTTTTGTGATGACCCGTGTTTTGCAAAGAAAACAAAAGAAAAGAAAAAGCCAAGACGCTAAAGAACTCTGCACAGGTATTTCTTGGCTTACTCTTTTCGCGTGCTTGATGTATCGTCGCGTGGAGTGCAGCCTGATCTTTATTTCTTGAGCTCGTGCTCTGCCGCCGTCTCAGCACGCCGGGCGGTGAATGCATGAGTCAGTTAAATTTGGCTCAAACGCCTGATTTAGAAAGCAGTCGATTCGAGGCGAACGAAATCAAAGAAACGATTTTACGAATTGGCGCACCAACTTCCTTCTCCGGGGGTCGCCCGGGTTCCACGTGCCTGCTGTATCGTCGACAGTGCGAGCTTAAATGAAAAGGTGGATGGATACCAGGCTGACGCTCAAGGTGCACGCCCAACTCGTCGATCGAAGTGCATGGCAGGCACTGTGGGCATTTCTCCCTCTACGCTCCACTGCAAAAATTCTGGGAAAAGTTTGATGCAGTTCTTCCCGCAGTCGATTTCTGGCATATAACCCTTAAATATCACTGTGGGCAGGTTTCAAGCTACAGCTTTCCGCGAAAATACCCCGTGACTTTTTGCTCGGAGCTCGAAGCAACCAATAGCTATTGTCTACGCTCTGCCGAACGGCCTAACATACGAGCACTAATAAAATAAAAATAAAAATAAAATAAAGAATGTTGCAAAAAATAATGAACGAAGTGATTTGGCTCATTCTTAACGCAATGAAGAAGAAATCATTCTGAGCCGTCGGATCTTTGCACTTTTGCAAAGCGACAGTCCGGAGCCTCTCTGAAGGTTCAAGAGTGTAGTGGAGTGGCTCTTTCGAGAGAACCTTGCTTTCCTCCTTGCAGCATTAAAACACCGTTTTTTAAGAATCGTAAGGACTTAAGGTACTTTCAATTCCTGGTAGGACAATGCACGGCACAGTATTTGAATATGTTACATATTTAACAAAAACAAACAAAAAACTCTTTTAAACATATTGTTTTTATTTATTTTTATAATAATATTATATTATATACATTAAATCCTCGTCGACAATATCTTAGTGTCGAGTACGCACCATCATACCACCGCCATTACTGAGGTGAAACAGCGGCAGAAAGCAGAAAGGAAGAAACCACATTACACATTGCCGAGGCTCCACAAATAAGACTAGCATGAGCAACCTTTGTGGATTTACCCTAAAATGGGAAGAAAGAGAAGTCAGTTGATGTTGACAGATGTCGCTGTAGCGACCAAAGAAAAGAGAAAACGCTTTGTCCTTCAAGGATTGGCTCGAAAGGTGCTGCGTAAACTAAAAAGGCGCTGCAGGGCCAAGGGAAAGGGGACCATCGAGCTGGCTGAAAGGAGTACAGTACCACTTAAAAAGTTCATGTCGGCGACAGAAAGCTTTGCGTGGATTCGCGGTCGTGCTTTATGCGGAGAGAGCGGGGGGGAGAAATAAATAAAGTGGGGCGACGCATAAGAACCCTCTGAGCTGGGTCTAAACAGGGGGAACTTACTGGACTGGAAAATGCAGTCTCGCGGACTTAGAAGGCGTTCGCTGGCTGTGCGATGACCATGCCCAGTCAATAAAGAAACAAAACACTAAGTAACTACACAGATGAGTAAAAAGTTGCAGTTGTTGAATTGAATGAGAAACGATAGAATAAAAAACATGTTTAATTTTTTATTTTATTTTTAAAAATTAAATTAAACATTTTAAAATCGTATGGCAGTAGGAGGTACTAGTACTGTAAAAAAGAAAAGATAAGATAAAAACCTGTTCATCTTTTCATAGGCAACATCATATAGATAAAGAGAGGTTCTTGCTGTCGGCCCGAAAGCGCAAGGTCAGGAGAAGCCAAAGCCAAAACTACTTGGTCCAGCTACCCAGCGTGGAGACCAACTCAACTAAACAAATTACAGATCTCTACAGATCCCCAACCCAAGTTGGTAAGAATTATCCTTTCTCAGCACTTCCCCCCCTGTCTTTATCCATTGCGTCTCGCGTGTTGCATCGCTTGAGACCAAGACCAAGACCAAGACCAAGCCAAGTCAAGTCAAGTCATTAAGTTAAGCTACAAAAAGATGCCCTCCCGCGAGAAGATCGTTGTGGTGGGCCACGGCATGGCTGGTCAGCGCCTCGTGGAAAAACTAGTGGAAAACAGTGCATCTTTGCCAGAGGAGGAGAAACCAGAGATCCTCGTCTTCGGCGAAGAATCGCACCCTGCATATGACCGCGTCAAGCTCACCTCATACTTTGAACACAAAGACCCAAGTGTCCTCCACTTGCAGCAGCAAGACTGGTACGACAGCAACAAGGCTCAGGTTACGCTGCGAAGCAAAGATCGCGTCCAGAGCATCGACAGCGCCAACCGCACCCTGTCCACTCTCAAGGGTGACCAGATTCAGTATGACAAGCTCATCCTCGCCACTGGCAGTGTCCCTTTCGTGCCGCCAATCCAGGGAACCTGCAAAACGCACCTGCTCACGCAGTTCTATGGCAGCCAAGACGGCGCTCAACAGTGCAACTGTCCTCCTGAGCAGCATCCTGAGGGCCTCTTTGTATATCGCACAATCGACGATCTCGACGACATGATCAAGTTCGCTGAGGCCAACGAGATCAAGTCTGCTGTCGTCATTGGAGGCGGTCTCCTCGGTCTTGAGGCCATGCGTGTGTGCAGCGAGCACCTCGGAGTCAAGGACGTCCGAGTGCTCGACAGCTCTCCGCATCTCATGCGCCGGCAGCTCGATGGCAAAGCGGGACGCCAACTCATTCGCACAATCGAGGCCATGGGGTACAAAGTACATACCAAAGCTCGCACCTCGCGTATCGACTCTGAAAACGGTCGAGTTTCCCGCCTTCACGTTGGAGCACCGAACCCTGAAGACAACTTCACTATCGACGTCGACATGGTCATCATTGCAGCAGGCATCCGCCCTCGCGACGAGCTTGCGACCACGGCAGGCACAGTGAGAACCTCAGAGAGCTTTGGCGGGGGTATTGAGGTTGACGACCATATGGCCACCTCGGACCCAAATATTTTTGCCGTTGGTGAGTGCGCCTGCCATCGTGGTCTCTGCTACGGTCTCGTTGGACCATGCTATGATATGGCTGCAGTTGTGGCTTATAACCTTGTCAACCCGGAAGGCAAAGCTGAGCCCAAGACTTTCACGGCTGGTGACATGAGCACAAAGCTTAAGCTCATGGGCGTGGATGTCGCAAGTTTTGGCGACTATTCGCTTGACGAGAACTCGGAGAACCGTGAAGATGCGCTCTCCCTAGCATTTGAGGACCCCCTCGCAGGAATTTACCGTAAGCTTACCTTTACGAAGGACGGCAAGCATTTGCTTGGCGGAATTCTCGTTGGTGAGGCAAGCGACTACGGTACGCTTACAATGCTTGCCAAGAGCTCCAAGCCTCTCAAGGTCTCTGGCACGTCTTTATTGCCTCCGCCAAGTGCCACAGGTGGCAGCGCTGGTGGCGGTGTAAGCATTTTGGACATGGATGATGATGCCCAAGTTTGTTCTTGTAACGATGTCTCCAAGGGCAGCATCTGCGCCTCTGTGCGCGACAAGGGATGTGAAACTGTCTCCGCGATTGGTGCTTGCACCAAGGCAGGAATCAGCTGTGGTGGCTGCAAACCATTGATTCAGACCCTGCTTGTCGATGAGATGGGCAAGCTCGGAAAAGAAGTGGACAACAGCCTCTGCGAGCACTTCCGTTTCACGCGTCAGGAGCTCTTCCACATTATCCAGATCAACGAGATCAAGACCTTTACAGAGCTGTACGAGAGTCACAGCACGGCCCCCGCTGCGGTGTACCGTGGCTGCGAGCTGTGCCGTCCCGCTATCGCCAGTATTTTTGCCTCTCTTTGGAACGACCTCGTGGTATCCAAGGACCACGCTCCTTTGCAAGACACCAACGATCGATTCCTTGGAAACATCCAACGCGGCGGATCTTACTCTGTCGTACCACGTGTACCCGGAGGTGAAATCACACCGGAAAAGCTCATCGTGCTCGGCGAAATTGCGAAAAAGTATGGTCTGTACACGAAAATCACCGGAGGTCAACGCATTGATCTCTTCGGAGCAGAGCGTCACCAGCTTCCGGATATTTGGGAGGACCTTGTCAATGCTGGCTTTGAGAGTGGCCATGCCTACGGCAAAGCCTTGCGAACCGTCAAATCATGCGTTGGATCTACGTGGTGCCGATTTGGAATGCGCGACAGTGTGGGATTTGCCATCGAGGTCGAGGAGCGCTACCGTGGAATTCGCTCTCCACACAAGCTCAAGGGTGCCGTCTCCGGATGCATCCGTGAATGTGCAGAGGCGCAGAGTAAGGATTTTGGACTCATTGCCACGGAGCAGGGCTATAACCTGTATGTGGGAGGAAATGGTGGCAGCAAGCCTCGCCACGCAACCCTCATGGCCAGTGGCATTGACGAAGAGACTGTCATCAAGTACCTCGATCGCTTCCTCATGTTTTACATTCGCACTGCCGACAAGTTGCAACGGACTGCACGCTGGCTAGAAGCCCTCGAAGGTGGAGTTGACTATCTCAAGAGCGTCATTATTGATGACAAGCTCGGAATCTGCGAGGAGCTTGAGTTCCAAATGTCCAGACTCATCAATACTTACAAATGTGAGTGGGCTGAGGTCGTTCGCAATCCTGAGCGCCGCAAAGAGTTTGCGCAGTACGCCAACCAGCCGGCCAAGTCCCAGCGTGGCATTGAATTCATTACAGAGCGTGGTCAGCAACGTCCGGCAGACTGGCCTAAGGACTGGGATGCTCTGCCCCATGTACCCAAGCCTATCAGCAACCCAGTTATTGAGCTTGAGTCTGACTCAGACGATAGTGAGGCTAAGGAGGGCGCTCCTCGTGGTCGCTTTCCCGGCGGAGAGAAGTGGGTCGATTTGGTGCATGTCGATGATGTGCTTTTGGATTCTGGCGTGACCTTGCGCTATGGTAACTCTGAGCTTGCACTCTTCAAGCTCAGCACGGCAGGTAAGACTGGCCCTCAGTTCCGTCTTTTCGCGACACAAAACATGTGCCCCCACCGCAACTCCTTTGTCCTCTCGAGCGGTCTCGTCGGAGATGCTGGTGGCTTACCCAAGGTAGCCTGCCCAATTCACAAGAAGCGCTACATTCTTACTACTGGCAAATGCCTGGACGATGAGCGTTACGAATTGTGGACTTTCCGAACTCGTCTTGACACCGTCACAGGCCGCGTATCTCTTCTTTTGCCTTCGGAGGAGGAGCTCGATGCCGTCTTGGGTTCAGATAAGTACCGTATCACTCCTGCAATGGCGGAGTCGAGCAAGGCAGCTGCAGCATATTCTTCCCCTGAAGAGAGTCTCATTGAAATGGAGACTTCATCGAACAGCTCTGGCGGATGCTGCGGCGACACGAAGCTTGATTGGTAAATTCTCTTAAAACGGCATGCTCGCTAATATGATTGCTCCTAAGCAATATTTTCCCGAAGTGTATATTTCTTCAAGTTATTCCTCTTTGTCTTTAACAAGAGGCCTTACAAAATATTAACATGATATACAATCTTACTCCTATAATACAAAGTCTCTAACTCGTATCAGCAAGAATTTGATCATCTGTGACATTGGCATTTCTTGTTCTGCTTCAGTCAGATCATTAAGCATCGACTAGCACTTGATCCAATCCCTTAATCTCTTAGCAAAGTATTAAAATTTGGAACTTCCAACCTTTTTCTTAAAAATGATTCATGTAGAATCCCTTCTCCGAACTACTGAGAGAGTAAACTAGGTATCTTTGGCTGGCAAGAATAGGGTAGCATGTGTGAAAGTTTTGGAGAATACTGTGTAATATTTGGATTCTAATGTACACCTCGCAAATGGAAGATTATGCTATAAATTTAAAATGAGCAAGTTTAGGGGTAATTCGTCTTGCACAGATCTGGAGAGGTTGAGACGTCTGGGCTTGTGACCTTTACGCCATACCTCAGCTATTCGCACACTTCTTAATGTGTAGTGCAAATATATAGTCTTGAACACCGTTGAATTAATAACCAGCTAGATGCCTTCCCTCAGCCGAGGCTAACCTAACCCTTTTGTCCAACATTATTCACTCAACCTGTCTGTATGTGGAACCTCAATGGCCTTAATATTAATCTTTCCTCTTTCAGATTCTTTGGCAAGAATTTATTCCACCACTTGCCAGGGTTCACTCTCTTGCCAGGGTTCACTCTCTTGCCAGGGTACCTCTCGTCTACACAAGCTAACCTTCAATAAATACTGAGGCTTATCAAGCATATATTTGTTGCCATTACATTTCGCTATGTGCTTTAGGACTAGAAATGATTAGCCGCAAATTCCCGCAACTGAGTGTATACATGGTCTTTGGATTAGGGTTTTCCACAGTCACAGGGAATATCATGTGAAGAGGCCTTGGAAATGAACAAAGCTACGGTTAAAAATACAAATGACAAAATTTCAATTTTAGAACATGATTTAACACTGTGCTGTATCAAAAGCTCTTGAAAATTTCTTACTACCCTCATCTCCATTTTGGAAAACGATGCGATTGGGCAATGTCTTCATTATTTCAAAGAATTTGAAGAAGTGTGAAATGTCAGCGGAACATTATTGGCATATGTAACCCTTCACCTCTGCCTTTCTTTTTTATTTGTTATACGCCATACCTTGGGCGCGTATCGTGCTTCTTTCTAATGACAAATTTCTTCACTAATCTTTGTATTGCCAATCTTGAGTGTACTCAGCAATTCTTTGTATTTCTTTGTATTTCTTTGAAATGCTGTCATTCTAAACTTAGAAAGAATTTATTTTAATATCAAAAGTTGTGATTTCGAGCGATTCCAAAAGTTATTCGATCTTCGTTAGGAATGAGTCCTGTTGGCTGTCATCATGGCGGGAGGAATGGCATATAGTCTCTGGGATCTAGTGAGAAGCGATTGCTAGTAACCTTATTTATTCAATACTCAGCGAAGTCTCCCTCAAAGCCCATCACCTAAATTTGACTAATATAAAAGGTCGTTGGCAAATGATTAGCTGTTTGAAACATTTTTAATTTTTAATATAAAAGAGTATCATCCTGTAAGTGAGCAAGAGACATGACAAGCAGGGCCATCAACAGCTCGTCTTTGCAAGAAAGATACCTCGGCAGCTCTTAGGCTTAATTTCAATTTGGTGGAACCTTGACAACTTAAGTTATAATTAAAAGTGACATTAGAATGAAACATGTCAGCACAAAGCTCAAAGTTAACGCTATATACAAGAAGCGTGGCAAATGAGTGTAAGGAAAACTTTGCGAATGCGATGGGAAAATAAAATGGTGATAAAATGTGGATAGATGTGATTATTTTTAGAAAAGTTGACTCGACAGAGTAGAGGTTGTAATCTTGATGATTTGTGTTTGTATGTTGAGCAGATGTAGCAGGAAGCATATTAAAATAACACCGATTTTGTGTGTTTACAGGAAAGGGGGGAGTTTACGATATTTAAACCTTGGTGATGGGCGCAATACCCTTCGTGGTGACCTTCTCTCCGTTGCTCTCAATGAGGTCTGTGTCATGGTGGGAGAAGTCCTCAGAGTACTCAGAAGCAGTCTCGGCCTCAGAAGAATTCTTTGACTGGCAACCAAGGATCCAAGTGCCCTGAACATGAACTGTGGTGATAAGGGCAGAGATACCAAAGATAATAAAGGCCAGATAGAGGTAACTCGTGCGTTGGCTGTCAATGCTCTTGAACATGGTGGACCAGGAAACAGCACCAATGTTACCACCAGCGCCAACAATGCCAGCAACGACACCAATGTTGCCAACGTTAATAAAAGGCACAATTGCAAAGGTTGCACCCTCACTTGCTTGCACAAAGGTGCTGAAAAGAATGAGGACAGCGATGGCAGAAGGGACCTCCGTAAGCCGGCTAAAGATCAAAAGCATCGTGGCCTCACCAATAAGGCAAACAAAGAGCACGGCGAGGCGACCACGCATACCGACACGGTGGAAAGCAAAATCACTGCAGATGCCGCCAAGAGCGCGGGCAAAAAGGTTCATGAGTCCAAAGAGAGAGGAGATTTGCGAAGCAGTGTCCTTTCCAAGGGTAGAGCATGCTGCCGGGTATGAAGTGGCGGTCTGAACAGCGAGGTCAGTGCAGCCTTCAATATCAGTGTTGAAGTAACGATACAGGAAGCTAGAGAGAGAGTTGTTAAGTGCAAGCTCAACGCCAAAGCAAGAGGCATAAATTGCAGCCATAATCCAGACACGGTAGTCAAGGACAACCTCAAGGTTGGTTGCTTTCTTAACAGGCTTGGTATCATCCTTCTTCTCAATATCCCCCCCCTCAATCAAGTTTTCTGCGGACGGGTCGTTGTAGAGGCGATCGTTCCACTTGCCTTGCGGGCAGTCATCGCTGATGAGAAGCATAGGAATGGCAACAGCAATCATGATGAGACCAGGGACGAGCATAGCGTAGCGCCAGGCAGTCTCATCTGCAACACCGTTGTGGCGAATAGACTTGATGATTGAAGCTACAAAGAACATGGCAAAGCCACCACCGAGGTTACCCCAGCCACCAGCAAATGCGTTGGCAGTACCCACCACACGTGTACCAAACATCATTGTTGTCCAGTACTGGCATGGCACAAATGCACCACCAACGATACCAATGAAGAAGCGGAGAGCGTAGAGGCCAGTAGCAGACTTAATCATGGACGAAAAGCAGACGAGGATACCGCCGCCAATCAGAAGGATACCTTGCGGCCGACGAGGACCAAAGCGTTCGCAGATGGGGCCCAAGGCAAAGCGGATGAAAATCGTACCAAGCACAGAGACAATGTTTGAGGTCTTTTGCACAGAACTGGTGATATCATTGCTGTCGTCAGCAACCATGTACTCTAGCGCAGGTACAATGGCAAACCAACCACAAAAGGCAACAAAGAACGACACCCAGGAGGCATGGAAGGCGCGGTACCAGGGGCGCATGCAGGAAAACACGCGAAACTCCGTGGTGCGGCCATACTCATCGAGGGGTACACCATTGTACTCTTGATTGCGAATATCACGAGAGATACCGCCAGTGGCGCCAACTTTGCAACCCATTTTTGAATTTAAAGCGGCGGGAGGTTTCTTGTTCTTGGCTCAGCAATGTCTTGATCTCTTGAGAAGGTGGTAGACTACTTGATGTCTTTCGAGACAAATGTTTGTATGCTTTTAGGGGTTGTGCTGCTGCTGGCCAAGTTTCGGGTTTGCTTCAAGGAGTTCTGCTGCTCGATCGACTCGTTGGCCGATCCCGCGACGGTTCTTTCGCGCTTTTGCGTTATTCTCTTATGTTTTGCTCTCTCGTTTGTTTGTCTATTTCTTTGTTTGTTTTCAAACTCACTCTGGAGTAATAATCACTTATGCAGTTGGTTCTCAAGTTCTCTCCCTGGAGTCTCCTTAGTCCCCCTTTACCAATGATCAATTTTAGCATGGGACACAATGGCTGAATCACAGGGAAGTCAAAATTATTGTTTTCGAAAAGACAAAGACTTGAAGTTCTCTCTACTCCATTTCACCTCACTTTGAAAGAAAACATAAAACTTTTAGAAGTATGTAATCTGAGGAAAAAACAAATATTAAAATATCAAAATTTTATATCATGCTAACCCATTTTTAAAATTTATTTTTTAATTAAAAAGAAAAAGTGAAAACAAATACTTATTAGTACGCACTAATTTGTATGACGAGTCGATCGATTGACGGGTGACGAGTAGAATGCCGGTGCACGAAGCCAAAGATCTGGATAAGCGGTAATTTGATTGCTTTGCTTTACTTTGCCTTCTTTGCTTTGCTTTGCTTTGTTTTGTTTTCCACAAAACACGACGCTCTGTTTTGCTCGGGCGCAATCCGGGCTCGTGCCACACTCTTGTCGCGTGACCGTGATGTAAGATTAGGGAATTCGAGGTTGAATTTATCTTGCGAGGGTCGCACGCCGATTTAGTTTTAAAACAGAGTTAAAAACAGTCTCACTGGAATTCGAAAGTTAGGAAGCAATTAAGAAAAGAAGGAAAATTGAAAGGCATATCGACAGCCTCAAATCAAAACGTGTTGATGATTTCGCATCGCATCGAAGAAATTCCAAGGTAGGCTTGCAACCATTTCCAAGCACAGGGGTTGCATTCAGGCCAGTGGTTGCATCAACCTCTCGCTTGTTTACACGACCTTGCTGTTGAAGATGAGAACATTGGCTCTATCGAACCGCAGCCGCAATCACGGCCCGTTATTACTCACTTGCTTTTGCCCCTTTGTAATTTTTCGAAATCAAAAAACTCCGCCAAAGCCAGCTTGAAGCTGAGTAAAACAAACAATCAAACAATCAAACAATCAAACAATCAAACAAACAAGTATTCGCTACAGCTCCTCACATTTGCCAGTCTGTCTCTTATTCGCGCTATCGCCTCTAAATGTAGCGCCGGCCTCTTATCTTTTGCGCAGGGTCTCAAGAGCACCTCGAGTCTGCCGAGTCTTGGTTTCGCATCCAGATCTTGCGAGGCCTTCGAACTCTCGGCGAGGGCCTGGCCGACGAGCAGCGGGCGGCGAGGGAAGGACTCCGAGGAGCAGGTTCGGGCGTGGACGCGGCTCGTGCAGCACCTTGCGATCTTCGAGCAGGACAGCCTTTGCTTTCGTCGACCGCAACGCACATTCATGCACTCACTCATTCATTCTTAAACTTGGGCAGCGGTCAAAAGGAGGGAGGGTCAAGAGGTCAGCATTTGCTGCTGCTATATGTGGCCCAACAAAGACCAGGCGTCGCCACCCTCTGATCATGGGCGATTCCGAGCCTTTGCTGGTGTAGATCTCCTTTGTCTCTCTTTGGTCGACCTTTCTTGGCGAAGTAACTAAGCACTCCTGATATCGAGTTCTTATTCGTTTTCTTTCCTTTCCTTTACTTGAGACATACAAACATTACTTTGTTTTTTTCTCAAATTTAATTCTTGAGATTCTTTTGCTTTTAAAGAAGAAGGAATAACAAACCAAACTAAACCAGGCGAACTTCTCTTTAAGTACGGGCTTGGCAACAACAAACAAACAAGCAAACTAACTGACTAAGAAGCGGATACCAGGAGGAAATAAGCACCATCAGGGTTGCACGTTATAGCTAACTGCCTGTATAAGGGTAAGAATATAAGTGATACACAATATAAAGTTTTCTTTATTTAATTAAAAAATAAAATAGTTTTTCAAAAGCTCCAAAAGTGTCGGCCTAAATGAGCCAAATTTATGGTCCGCAAAAGCTGCCTACGAGCAGTCAATGGAAGAAGTGAGCTCTGGTGTAAAGCTATAGCTTTCAGGGGCTTGGTGTGAACTAGATGCCAGTAACCACATTTTTATCAGTTATAGAAAGCTGCTAGCTCTGATTGGAAGGGAGCCGCTCGGAAGGCGCATGTCCCGACTTGGCGCAACTGCCTGTTAGATCTCACTCCATTACCTACCTTGACTCCCTCCTTACCATACCTACCTACCTACCTACCTATTCACCGGAAGCAAGAACAACAATGCCAAACAAACTATGATGGACGAACCATAGTACAAAGGTTGTAGCAGAAGTAGCAGGAAGTGGCGCGTGTTCGTTCTTCAAGTTCTCTTGTGGTATATCGTTCAACCGAGACTCACTGCGCTAGCAGCGCATAGGCCCTTCATAGGCTCCGGCTCTCAAACAAATTCTCTATCAACCAGTAACACGAAAGAACGCACTAGAAAAGCGTCACTTGAGAAGTTCTGATATACAGAAGGAGAGGTGCCTTCTTTGAAAAGCAAGCCTGGAGACTTCAAGATTAATTAATCGATAGCATAAACGAGTGTAACTTCGAGTTGGTCTCTAAGCTGAGTGATACTTTATGAGCGGTGTATCTTTTCATTTGAAGCCGCTGGAAGCAGAGCTTAAGAGAGAATGCCTGTGCTGCATCGCCGCAACTCATGCGCGCGAAGACACAGAGGCAGAGGCAGAGGACGACTCCGAAGCCCGCTAGTCCCGACACAGGTTCTTCAGGGCGAAACGTCGCCAGCGTGATTGAACAATCGAACAATTATCTGCAGCAAGCACTGTCTACATTTTTTAACTCCTCGAAGACTGCTGCGGCTCAAGTGGATCGTGCCCTGCCACCACGAACCACAAACCAGGATTCAAGAATCCTAATCGTTTCATAAATCCATAAATCGACAAGCTAGAAACCAACCATTCATGGAACCCATCGGAGATGGCGAGAGCTCATTTCGCAGTTGCCGAGCAGGGATCTCACCGTGGTCTCGATAGTCGGAATCCAGGCGCCCATCCTCCGCAATGGATCATTAGCTATCGAGCTTCTCAGGAAGGCGCCGCCTCACTCAAACCATCCATGGAAAACGCAGCCATCGACGACTGCTTAGACGAAGATCCATTCTTCATGCATGCATGCATGCATGCATAAACACATGAATACACGAATACCCCATATGAGCTCAAGCACAGAAAGCGAAAGCTGGCTCACGCGATCTTGACTATGCATGCATGATCGCAGCCGCTGAATATCAAAGCGACAAGGCAGCCTCACAAACTCGAGAGCTAAAGCAGCGACACGCAGCATCAAAGAGAGAGAGAGTGAATGCCTAATACCTACCTGAATACCCATCCATTACGGAAGAGCACGGAGAGGGAGCAGAAGAAAGAGATCTTCGCGCAGATGAAAGGAAAAGGAGGCACGGGCTGGCCAGGCTCTCTTCCGCAGGATCTGCCTTTGAAACAGCTCGGCTCGAGCCGCCTCAGCGATGATGATTCAAGGCTCATTCCTGTGATTGGCGGACTGGCTCACTCCCTCTCTAGCAGCCGCTTGGAAGAAACAGAAAGATGATCAGGCCACGCGTCGCAGCACTCCCTTCGATCCTCGATTCTGCCCAATGCGCGTCGCGATGGCTTGGCAGCAGAAGCAGAAGCAGAAGCAGAAGCAGAAGCAGAATCAGAAGAAGCATAATAGCCACCAATCAAATGTTCTCAGCAATCTTGAAGATCCATCTGACTCGCCGTTCGCGTCAAACAGCACTTACCACAACCAGGTAGCAGTAGGTAGTAGTACCTGGTCCTCCTTTTATTCTAAATCCAGGAGAAACGTCAATGAATCTAAAACGTTTTCATACTTCATTTCTTAAATATGAAATGAATATTATATTTTTAAAAAATAAAATAAGAATATTGCTTTAACTTAACTTAACTTAAACTTAAACTTTCTTTTTTATTTATTTAATAGTAATAATAAGAATAACAATACTGTGCAGACGTTATTGCATCTATAATCCTCGTGGTAATCATAGAGACCACCGTCCAATCAAGCATACGTTTTGCAGAAGAGGGCCACAAAAGCAGTGGCTGAGGAGCTAACGAGATCCTGTGGACCCGTATGCACTTGCTGCTTAAACAAACCTGCAGCCACCGGCTTCTAGCCGCTCTGCGCTGTCTTCCTCGAGTCTCGGAGGCGTTTGCTTCGGCTGCTCGGATAACTTGCTTCCACACTCTGCGTCATCTGCAAAATTGCAGTCTCAGGCGTCTCGTGGTAGCACTAGTTATGCGCACACTAGGAGTGATACTAGCTAGTTGGAAGGCTAGTGATGAGGAAAACGAAAGATTATTTCTCAATGACAAATCAACAAAATAGATAGACATCATATGATAAACATCAATGATTCTTTGCTGACAGTGCCGGGCTTTGATAAGAAGACATTTAATACCGCTTTAATAGGTGGAGAAGAGGTAGCCTGAGAAGGCTTGCTCTGTCGGGTCCTTGGACACATGTATATCAGATGCAGGAGAAAACCAAAGTGAAATCGAACCACTGGTGTTTCACCAAGTGCAGACAATTATAATGTTGAGGAAAAGTCCTTATACTAAGTTTAAAAATATTGTTTCACTCTATTTACAACTCATATTTATATAAACATGTTTAATTCAACATACTGTTTTTAAAAAGGAAGAAGAAGAAGAAGAACTATTTTCAATTCTTTGTTAAAATTAAAAGTGCGAACAGTCAAGGTCGCCCTGTTAGCTGATCTTACAGAAGCGAGTCAATCAAAAGCCTAGCCCACAGTGACCTCCAGAGACCTCATCAGACGGATTGCCAGCGTCTCCTCCATTAAAAATGCCTCCTCTCCACAGATACCTCCGCTCGATGAGAGGTGATCTCGATGCTGTGGGGCGTGCTTCAGCACTGTGGAATGGCCTTGTTTGCACGAAGATCTGGCGACGCCAGGACTGCCCCACGTGCCTGTTTAAATCGCCTGAACGCGTCCTCCTCCTTCTTGGAATTCGAGAGAGATAAGTATCCTCCCTATTAACGACGCTCTCGATCTTCTACACTTTCAATTTAAAAAACAAAACAAAAACAAAAAACAGAAAAACCTGTTCTCCTCGATTCAAGTACCGAGTACTTTGAAACACGAGACCCCATTGAAGAGTTATTAGGCAAGGGTCATATGAGCTTACAGGATACCGCATGGCGACTTTGTTCTGTTTTGGGTTCTTGGAAATGGGTACAGAGGCACAGTCACCAGCACCTTCGTCGACTGAGCAGGCTCTCACACAGTTCTGCCTGTTCAGGGTACTATGGGAAAACAGATAGTGGCTGATACTGACTGCTTCTTCCTATTCGCCAGCAGTGTCGGTTAAGATTGCTTTACTAAGTAATAGTAGGTTCTAAAAGATAAAGTGGCTTATAGGTAGTGGTTGCAGCTATTGCTGTAAGGTGGGGCTCGAAAGCATTAGAATGGCTAGCAGATAGGAAATATTGTCTCTCTTTCATTCATTCATTCATTCATCCATTCATTCTTCCTGTAAAGCTCTGTGCACTGCCCAAACACCACGTCCTACCTCCATAAGTGGAAGTGAGATACTAAGCTCTGCCACTAACTTGGAAAGCGAGGGATCAGAGCCCTCTGCATATTCGGTGTCCTTTATGCCCTCAAGACAAAAGACATCGTATTTAGGCCACTAGCACTAGTCTGGATGAGACAGAGAATTTTGAAATGATATACTCAACCGTAGCTTTACACGACGACAGTAATAACAGCAAAAACGGAGCGCAAAGAAACGGTCCGCAGACTATCTCTCCCAATACTCTACTACTATGGCACGGGAAGAGATAGAGATGCCACTCCATGAAAGGAACCCCAGAATTCCCTGTATCATTCAGACTTTCAACTTTCTCACGTTCTGTCTTGAAAACACGCCCGAGGCTCGAATCCTTAAAGTCGACGCTGCAGCATCGGCTGTCTACAGAGCGAGAAAGGCAGCTGAGCCATGAGCCCTCCATGCCACCTTCCTCGTGATTTGCCGCCACTTATCACCTCCCTTGAAAGTCTGACTGCGCCGGATCTCCAAACAAAACGCTGATCCTGTCTCGAGCAGTTCCGTGAGAGGGAGACTCTCGCTTCAACGCCGCTGGGAGCTGCTGTATTTTAATTTGTAATGTCACATACTGTCACCTTTCAACAGCTGCAACAAACTGCCAAGGCCTCGAAAGCCTCCAAGCTGCCAACACAGACAATAGTAGGGCGCTAGTTTTCTTTTTAGAGGGACTGCCAGGTGAGCGCAATGTTTCTATGGCGTTGCAGCGTCTTCTCTCTCTCTCTCTGTATGGAAGCCAGTTGCTGTAAAGAGGAGGAATATCTCATTCCTTTTCGAAGAAGAGCCCAAGCGGAGGCAGGTACTGACTTACTTGCTCACCTGCCGAGGCAGCAGCCTAAAGGCCCGTTTCGTGCAAGGATGGTGACCCCTCCCTCCCACAGTCGTTCCCACACTCACCCTCCCTCTCAATCGACGCTCTGCTCGCGGACAGGAAGGAGAGAGCTGTTGCCAAGGCCGGGAGACTCCCGTCTGTGGTTGTCTAGCTTTGTTTCTGGGCTCCGCGAAAAGCAAGTAGGCGAGTCTGGAGAAGCTAATTTGCCGAGCGAGCGCTCGAAACCCGTAGCGACTGCTCGCGTGGTAGGCAGTTTTAGTTTACCACTTCTTCAGAAAGTTATGGGTCACTCCCGCACATTTACAGGGTCTTTGTCTCTTGTCTTCGGGCTCGCGTGCCCGAGCGAGCGCCGCCGATGATGAGTTCTCCGCACTCCGAGCAGCTCCGGCGCTCACCTCGAGCGCCCACGAGGCAGCTTATTAGGATCAGGAGAAACGCACGTCGGATTCATCAATCAATCAATCTGTGATGATGATGATGCCCTCGTTTTCACTTCAGTGTTTACTCTTCTCCGTGCAGAAGTGATCGCCTTGATTTAAAATGTTCAAAAGTTTAAGAATCGTGGTGTCATTTTCATTTATATTTTGGACAAAGGAAAATTGTTTTGTGTTGTTTTGATTTGTTATTGTTATTTATGTTATTTATTATTAAAAAAGGAAACAAAAAAGAAACAAAAAAACTATAATCCGAATTAAAGTAATTGAGGAAATCTTCAGCGTTCATTAAAAATAATATATAATAATAATAATAATAATAAAACTTGAAGAGAATCAACTTGAAAGCAAAACATCGCAAAGGAAAAAGAAGAAGAACCAATAGCACAATAAGTACTGTTCTGCTTTTCGCTTCACTTGCCTGGTCGAAGGAAAACAGAGCGCAGCCAATCTTGTGTTTCGGGCGCCGGCAAACCTGCAGCCGACAGCCCCCTTTGCTCTGGCCCGTGACGTGAGCCTATCTCAGCGATACTGCACGCACGCTGCTACCTGCACGCAGAATCGAGACGAGCAAGCAGGGTACACGTAAGTTAAGCAAGCTGCCAAGACGCATCCACGAACTCCAAGAACTCTGTGCTAGAAACCAAGGCGGCAGGGCCAGCTCCAGAAGACCTCTTCTTCTCTATTGCTCGCCTTTGACCACAGTCGCTGACGAGAATATACTACAGAATGACGGTTGAAACCCTTCAAGAGTCATTCGGAGATGCAAGCATGTGGGCATCCACGACGTTGTGGTGGTGGCCACCGGCATCATCGTCGAACCTCGTATTTATGACATCTGCCATTGCTCTTGTGGTGCTTGGAGTCCACCTTGAGCGCCTCGGATGGCTTCTTCGAGCTCAAGCTATTGTGCTTAGAAGATGTGGACTCGTCAAGCCTCGTTGCAGACTTGTCGGAGCCGGGCCTGGAGACCCTGCACTCCTCACCATGGCGGCACGAAGGGCCCTGGCTGAAGCTGACGTTGTCATTGTCGATCAGCTCGTTCCAGAGCCCATAGTGGCGCTCGTAAGAGGCCGCGTGGTGAGGTCCAGAAAAGCCAAAGGGTGCGCAAACTTTGCACAAAACGAACTCCACCAATGGATGATCCAATTTCTCGAACAGGGGTACGACGTTGCGCGACTCAAGGGTGGCGACCCCTTCCTATTTGGCCGAGGAGGTGAAGAGGTTGAGGTGGTGCAGAAACATGGCTTTACGATTGACGTAATCCCCGGTATCTCAAGCGCCTTTGCTGCTCCCCTTGCTGCTGGTCTTGCGGTCACAACGCGTGGAGTAGCAGATCAGGTGGTTGTGGCTACTGGCCACGGCAAGTACGACTCCGTGCCGCGGCAACCAGCTCCATTCGACGAAAGCCGCACTGCAGTTTTTCTCATGGCAGTCTCGCGCATGGAATCACTCATTGACCGTCTTCAGACACGTTGCTCATATCCTGCGTCTACCCCGGTTGCAGTTGTTGAGCGTGCCACTCTACCTGGCCAGCGTGTTGTTCGAGGCACACTCTCCGATATTGCTACGCAGTGCCGTGCAATCGCCATAAAGTCACCTGCAACCATTATTGTTGGCAAGGCAGCTTCGGCGCTTCCGGACGCCACATATATCCCGGGAGCCGGTGCGGTGCGATACGATGCTGACGCCTCAAGTTCGCACCTTTGCAAGCCCACAAACACATTGATTCCTGAAATTTTGGCAGAGCAGCTCTAGTGAAAGTGAGCACGGAAACACATGTCCTGTCACCCACAATTCCTGTACCGTTATATTTGATATTTTCATTTCTTTGGACGTCCCATCGGTCCACTTCATAGCATGCTTGCTGATAATGTTTGTATTGTTCAAAGAAAATGATATACAGAATCCCTAAATATGCAATTCTCATTCGATTATTTTGTTATTGTTGCGATTGTTTAATAACTTTGTGTTATTGTAGCGAATATGCCTGCAATTAGCGTTGGTAATAAGAGCAGCCTTTCATTGAATACGTCAGTTTGATTTATTTTCGTGTGTGCAAAACACATGGTCTGTCGTACCAAAAATTTGCATCTAGGGCTGCCAAGACTCAAAGTGTACACTAAACGGAATTTTACAAGATACAATTCTAGCGGTCTGAATATTTCAATCTATCCCCAATTACTAAAATTATTTAAACTAACTTTTGAAACAACAAAGAAGAGGCTTCTAAATACCTACCATAATAATTGCTGCAAAGATAATTGCAAATGCGAAGTAGTGTTCAAGCTAACAGAACTAGCCATTTGAAGATTTAGAGATTATTTTAACACTTTTATGTGATAAGCCAAGAGTATCAATTAAAGCCGTTTTGTAATATCTATCAGTATTCTATCAAAATATTTTGCTATCCAAATGACCTTGTAATTTTTTGTGTGTGGAATGTGCGATAATAACCGTCAAATAGATTGGTCAATACCCACAATTTAGTTCTAGCACGGGTTGTATACTTGAAAGCTGACTTCATGTCCAGGTACCTCACCTGGGCAAATCCTTCACAGCACGCTGGATGCGGCCAAGCGCCTCATCAAGTGTTGAGCGTGGGCAAGCCAAATTCATGCGAACGTATCCCTGAAATTCTTGGTCAGGGCCAAATAGAACACCATCATTGAGACCGACTCCGGCTTCGTCCTCAAGCCATTTAGCAACATTAGATGTACCAGCAGCGGTGGCTAGCTGCCGTGCATCAAGCCAAGCAAGATAGGTTGCCTGCTGTGGGTGCTCAAACTTGATCAGCGGAGAGAGGTGCTCCGCTGTAAATTTATGAAGGTGCTGGACATTCGCACCAAGCTGCGCCACAAGCTCCTTTCGATAAGTTTCAAAACGGCCGTCCTTATCTCCGCATGCCTCCTCCAGAACAGTGTAACCCAGGGTTGTGATATCTGCGGAAATTCCTGCCATTTCGCGCTTGAAAGAATTACGCAGCTGCTTGCCAGGGATAAGGGCATATGAGGTAGAGAAGCCTGCAAGATTGTAAGTCTTGCTAGGGGAGTGGAAAGCGATGAGGTGTTGCTCCATCTTTTCACGCGAGCTGAAGGCCTTTGAAAATGGGGTATGATGTTGCTCCCCGAGCAGAAGGTCGCAATGAATCTCATCAGAACACACCACGATGTTATGTCTCTCCGCAAATCGAGAAAGTTCTTCAAGCTCACCAGGGGTGTATACTCGACCCACAGGGTTGTGCGGATTACACAGAATGAAGACTCCAACGCGTTGATTGCTATTTTCTACAGCCTGCTCCATCGCATCAAAATCAAAAGAATAATGACCGATACTATCGCTCCACTTTAGCGGCACTGGCACGCTAGTGGTCTCTGCATTACGGGCGCATGTGAGAAATGGTGGGTAGACTGGCGTTGCAGCCATTACAGCCTCATTATTACGCGCCGCCATGCGAGCAAGCAGATTGAGGCCTACAACAAGGCCAGGAAGAAATACCATGTCCTCGGCGGTAACCCAATCTTGTCCATGCACGCGTGCATGGTAGTCACGAATCGCATTCTTAACGTGGAAATCAGGCCCAGTGTATCCAAAGATTCCATGGTCAATGCGAGCATGGAAGGCTTCTAAAATCGGTGCTGGGCAGCGAAAGTCCATATCTGCTACCCACATTGGCAAAACGTCCTTGTATTTCATGCTTGTCGAGTCGCGGTCCTCTGCATAGCGATCATACTTGATGCTCTTTGTGAATGTGCGATCAACACGCCCATTCCAATCATATGTATCACTCTTGTTGTTCTTATTTTTACTGCTCAGCTTCGTGCCATCGTTTGCTGCCGTCGCGAGCCACCTGCTGCTGTATTTCCAGCCCTGCTTGAGCTCACCGCGAGACGCCACGAGCATCGTATCAAAGAATCGTCAAAGCTACACAGTGCAGCAAACAGTCAGCCTCTTGTCACACCGACAAAGATTGCCACCCAAGTAGCAGTTCCGGTTCTGCTGATCTGAGTTTAAGTTGATTCTGCCACCCCCTCAAGAAGATCTTCTCAGAACTCAAGCTGTCGGAGTTTTGCCTTCCAAGTCATCAACTTTATCTTAAAGGAAGCAAGAAACAGCCCCTTTTGTAAAATCTTCAAGCACTGCCATAGGCTTTTCTACCATCATTATTAGTATTCCACCACTACTCCTCGCCGCGGTCTATGCATGTTCTCTCCCAAGCAAAGAGTGTGGAACGTTCCTCGTAATTACCCTTATTTATCCCGGTCGCATCGCTACACCTCATTTAACCCTCTTTACCTTCACTTATGGATGGGACATACTAACATTTGGTCATAGGGACAAAAAACATAGGTATCTACCTATTCTCCTTAAGTTATTATGAGATAGGACTTCCTACCTGTTTGTATATAGGTAGGTAGGTGCCTACAATGTACGTATAGGGAACTAAGATGAGAAGGGAAGTTATGAGGCTGTCCCCATGGATGACTGGCTGGTTCTGAGCGCTTAGTTTAGGTAGTAATGACATTGTTACAGATTTATATTACGTGGAATCCCACAAGTAGAGAATACGAGTTTGTAGTGAAGTATAGATGGGGAAAGTGAAGTATAGCAATCATATAGTAAAGAGTATTGATAGAGTGAATCAAAGGAAATGACTGATCAATCAATCGATGCATCAATCGGAAACCGTGGACATTTTTGAATTTGAACTTAGATTTCGAGCGTGCTGACCGCGCAGACTTGAATAGTGAATTGATTCAAAGACAGCTTCAGCCAGCTTCTAAGTTCTTACTTCTGCAAGGCTCGTTCGATCGTGGAACACGAACTGGGTGCGCTGCTGAGAGGAGATTGGGTGGAGTAGAGCTGAGTGGAGGAGGAGAACATGGCACCGTCAGGAAAGCGGTCGCTCACAGATGATGTCTTCGCGAGTCTTGTTGGAGGCCTCAAGTTTGACAAAGGAGCAAATGCTATGGCACTTGATGTGCTGAGACGCAGGCCCAACAAACAACCGCAGCCGCAGCAGCATGGTGATACGGACGTCGCAGGTGGCCGCAAGCGCCCCCGCACCTCTGCGCTCGACTTCTTCAACTCAGGACCTTCCTCTGCTACTGCGAAAAAATCAGGAACCGAGAATGCCAAACCTCGCGAGGCTGTGAAGGCTTCGAAACCAACGAAGGCTTCAAAATCTGCAAAAGAGTCCCTGGGTGACGATCAAGAAGCTCAAGAGGTGAATGATGCAGAGATGGACGAGGCAGCTTTGACAGGAGATGCGGAAGCTGAGGCAGCCATGCATGCACTCGATGATGAGGATATCAAGGCGCTTCGCAAGCGTCTGCAGATCAAGGTTCGTGGAAATGATCTCCGCAACCCGGTACTCAGCTTCTCTGTTGCGGAGCTGACTCGCCTCAAGCACCAGGAGGGTGAGAAAGCGGTCTCCGAACACGCACTTCGTGAGCGCGCTCGCGTGATTTGTGAGAACATTGAACGTAGCAAGTACGCGGAGCCCACACCTATCCAAATGGAGACCTTGCCCGCATTGCTAGCTGGTCGCGACATCTTGGGCTGCGCTCCGACAGGTTCAGGTAAAACTGCCTCATTCCTACTGCCCATGATTATGCGCTTCCAGAACCGGCATGGACACTCGCGTGGTCCTCAGGCTCTAGTTATCGCTCCGACACGCGAGCTGGCAGCACAAATTCTTCGTGAATTCGAAAAACTTGCTCAAAACGTGAAGGGTGTGCGAGGCGCCCTTCTCCGCAAGGGTACAAAGACACCTGAAAAGTTTGATATGGTTGTGACCACTCCCGAGCGTCTTGCATCTATGGTGGCAGAGAAGGAGGTGGATCTCTCTACTGTGCACTACCTTGTTCTTGATGAGGCTGATAAACTCTTTGAGATGGGCTTCTTGGAACATGTTGATGAGATCATTAGCGCGTGTGGTGCTAATACGCAACGCGTTATGGTGAGTGCCACCATGCCGCCCCAAATCGAGCAACTTGCACAGACTGTCTTGCGTGACCCTGTTCAAATTGTCATCGGTACCAAAAACGCCGGTGCCACAACGATTGACCAGAAACTTATCTTTGCTGGTCAAGAGAACGGTAAGATGATCGGCCTGCAGCAGCTCATCCAGGACGGAGAGCTTACCCCGCCAACCCTCGTCTTTGTTCAGAGTAAGGACCGTGCGCAGCAACTCTATGAGGAGCTTGTCTATGATGGCTACAAAATTGATGTCATGCACTCAGACCGTACTCAGCAACAGCGTGACGAAGTTGTACGTCGGTTCCGTGCGGGCCAAGTTTGGATTCTGATTTGTACTGAACTCATGGGCCGTGGTATTGATTTCAAGGGCGTACGGTGCGTTGTCAATTATGACTTTCCCACATCGGCCATTAGTTACGTGCACCGCATCGGTCGTACCGGTCGTGCAAATCAGACCGGTAAGGCCTACACATTTTTCACACACGACGATATCGAATATCTGCGACCTATCGCAAACGTGATGCGCTTATCCGGCTGTGAAGTTCCTGACTGGATGCTCAAGCTGCGCAAGCCATCTACGAAAGAGCGCAAGACATTGCAGCGGCGTCCTGTCGAGCGCAAGGCCATTTCTGCTTTTGGACGTCGCAAGCAGGGCCAACTTCGGGTAACAAAGGGCAAAGATAGCAAAGGAACTAAGCGCAAGGCGTCTGATACATCTGATCTGCAGGGTAAGGACGACCAATCCTCTATCGAAAAGGCTGTACCTAAGGCTGCCAGCGCTTCTGCGAAGAAATCAAAAAAATCATCCAGCTCAGAGAAGGCTAAATCGCCCAAAACTAAGAAGGTGAGGACGAGTAACAAGTAATTCCCTCTCAGGGTATCTTTGAAAAGGAATAGACACCTATGAAGTTCCGACTGTATCAGCTAACCGCCTTACTTGCTTTCCTTTTATAGTTCTTCTCTGACTCATATAGTTACTAAGAGCACGATAGGATAGAAAAGCCGGTATTAGGTCAAACTTGACCACGGGGACTACTTTTTCTCGAGCTTTCCGGAAGCTTCGAGATAAGAGGCCCTATAGTTTCTGGAAGTTTCTCGAATCATCGAGAAGAGTGTGTACCGAGATAGTCCTCTTAAACTTCAGCAAACCCAAAACTTGGAAACCAAACCCAAAACTTGGAAACCAAACCTAAAGTAAATCCCAAACAAATCGAGCGAGCTAGCGAGCCGAGCAAGCAAGCAAGCAAAAACGATTAACACAAGCTTCGCGCAAGAGACAAGTAAGAACAACAACAACCTCAACATGGCCGTTCAGTTTGGTCCGGAGCTTCCACCCAAGATGGCCTCTCTCCGTGCTGAGAAGCAGCGCATGGACGAACAGGCTAGACAGAAGGAACATCAGCCTGACTGGCCGCAGTACGATGTTGAGATGAAAGAGGAGCCTACCATGGATACTGAGATTAACGAGGCTTTGCATAACGTCACAACAGCGATGCAGGACGATGAGGATATTGAAATGGATATTCCTGAGTCTCCTTCCGCATCCGAAGATCAGCATAGCCCAGCTGAGCACAGTGATACATCTTCAGCTAGTGTAGAATTGGAAGAGGATCGCCAGGAGACTATACCAGAGGCGCTCTTTCCTGGTGCTGAGGTGGTTGTCCTCGCTGGTGCTATGGATCGCGACACTCTCATTAAAATTCAACTCAAGCACCGTCTCTTCTCGCTTGAGGACAACTCCAGAGAAGCAATGATTGAGGCTATTCGTCGCCGTAGTCGTGGTAGCTTTCTCGTACATAGTAGCAACCTATCTGACACTGTTCACGAGCTTAGTGGCGTAGTGGGCAAGGTCTCCGCATTTCTTCTTGGTGACAAGGATACACCAACACCTGACGAGGACGACGATATTAACATTTGCCTGATTCACCTTGAGACCGATGTTTCATCGAAAGAGGCAGTCCAGTCCATTGATTTTGCACTTGACAACCGTCACCTCAACCTTTTGGAGGTGCGCTGATCAATAAAAAAAAATCACCCACATCTGTTGTAGTATCATCCTGTTCCCTGTCTAATAAATAAACTTTTAAAAACAAACAATCAAATTATATTATGTTCATGAATTATAATGTTTACTCATGTCGAGATTCCCTCTTGTCCATGAATGTTGGATCTCGCTTACCTCATATCTGCCTACTGATTTCACAAAAATAGAACTATTCCGAGTCAGTAAATGGACCGAAAATACGTATAATGCCGTTCAGTTTTCACAATCAAAAATGTGCAGACTTAATATAAATGTCTTAGATTTTTTGCTTAACATGTTTTCTTCATCTACCTCTCTTGATTTCTCTTCTGATGCCATACCTCCCCTTTGACGAACCTTTTAATCTGATATTTCTGGAAAGCAAACGATACTCATTGTAAGTTTGGTCCGTGGGTAGTGGTTCCTGTAGCCAAGACATTTGTAGAAGTCTGTCAAGCTCAGTGATTAGCTTGGAATCGCTTGGGTGTTCTCGTTCATATTGTTAGCAAGAAGCAGTCATTGTAGGATCCTAGGATATCCTTCATTATCCATAATATTAGGAAATTTCGAGATTGGTTAGATGTTGCTTTCTGGAAGCTTCTAGAGCAGTCTGGAAAGAAGAGTGTGTGCTGTCACGAAGGGATGGGATGACCAGGGCAACAGCAAACCCAAAACTCCAAGCACAGTTCCAAGATTAAAAACTAAGCGAGCGAGCACAATCAAAGCGGAGGGCAAAGTAAAACCGAAAGGTGTCTTCAGCCGAACCAAGGTCTACGAGCTCTAGAGAGGAAAGAAACAAAACAAAAATGGCTGTCCAGTTTGAGAACTTTGGAACTGGTCCGTCCAAGATGGATGCTGTGCACGCGCCAGAGTTCCAAGAGACTACTTCAAGAGTGAAGGAGGAGCAGGAGATGCGCAACAGCGAGGAGACAAAGGAAGACTTTGTCGATCTGACGATGGACGAGGAAAACAATGACGGCGACATCTGCATGGATAGTGCTGCAGAGTCTTCTGAGATGGAGGAAGACGAGGAGGTTCGGGAGGTCCTCTTTCCTGATGCCGAAGTTGTAGTGCTGGCTGGGTACTTAGACCATGCAACATTTACACATATTAGAAAGCAGCACAACTTCCACCGTCTCCATGATGAAGCCATTGAGGCAATGGTAGAAACTATGCAACGCCACCCTCGTGGGCGCTTTATCATCCACTGCGGTGGTAACCTCGATGAAACCTTGCACAAACTCGACACCCTGGCGGGCTTTGTGTCAACCTTCTTGATCGGCAACACCTATTCTGCTGACCAGAGCGAACAGGATGATGGCAATGAGCTTTGCCTCATTCGCTTGTCCGGACCGCCATCCTCCCCGAATGCCCTTCAGACGATTAACTTTGCGATCAATAACCGTCACCTGAACCTACTTGAGGTTCGCTAAAGGAGCAGACTAATATCATATTAATATTGTGAATAAAGCTCTAGAAAGATGGTACGATATACTCCCCTCTGCCAACGGAGCCTTTCCTGTACAGTTGTTATTTTACTAGGAACATAAGAATAAAATAAATGTGTATAATTTTAAAGAATCATCAGAGTTTGAAAATCTTTCTTGTGGACTGAATGAAGGAAATCGAGCTCAGTAGACTTATAGTCTTCCCTTTTTGAGACTTAATCAATGTTCGTTGATTTCCAGTGTCAGTCAAACAAAATAGAACCCAACCCTACCTTTGGGACTTGCGCAGGAAATGAAAGGAAAGAATCTGGATAAAACTAACAAGAAGAGATGAGGAAAGCATTAAATAGTCAGCTGTTTGACGTTTATGTTCATGTATGCCTCCTTTCAATTTCAATCGTAATGGGAGATCATTGCATATTATTTTAATGACTTTTCATGTTTATGTGATAAAACCTAAACTCAGGAAAAAGGGGGAGGGTGTCCTCAAGGTACTGTGTGTGTCTATAGTGCGTGAAAAAAAAGGATTGATTCTGTCTATCGATGTGTTTGAATGGATGAACGCCACAAATGTGTACCAATATCATCGCGGACATCATTTCTAACATCTTTGAGGTTGCTTGCAAGAAAAAGCCAAGGGCAGCAGCAGCAGCAACAACAACTACTACTAGCGCTACTACAGAAACACCAAGTTGGCACACTAAATAAAGGTAGTGCGAGGTGCGCAATGTAGTAGTCGTAGTCGCTTTTGATATGGTGTTCAGGTCAAAAGAGAAAGAAAACAAAAGAGAGTGCCTAGTCAACTCAACTCAAGTTCGTACCCGCTTACTCCTTTGCTGCTGTTGCTGCTGTTGGTGGTGGTCATAACTGTGATGCATCATTGTTGGGCCGGGATTCGAGGGACCCCCCATGCTCCGTTCAAGGTACTCCAATCTACCAAGAGCCTGCTGCATTCTTCGATCCAAGCCAGCCAGTTTGGTTGACATTTCTTCTATCGCGTTGGTAAACTTTTCTGAAAAATCAGTAAGGGCAGGCAAGCTAAGGGCAGCTCCATGCGCCGATGATAATATTCCTGATGAGGGGGACTTGACCGCGTCGTGATGGGACGTGTGCGAGCCCATATCATTCAGACCATGATCCATGTCGCCGGCGGACCCAGGCGGGGTAGAGCCGTGCATGTCCATCATGCTGTGATGGGGCTGTTGTTGTTGTTGATGATGATGATGGTGTTGGTGGTGCTGCATATGCTGTTGTTGCTGATGATGATGGTGCATATGTTGCTGTTGCTGTTGCTGGTGGTGCATGTGTTGTTGTTGTTGTTGTTGGGAGTGATGTTGTTGGTGTTGGTGGTGCTGGGAATGATGTTGTTGTTGTTGGTGTTGCTGCTGTTGGTGAGGAGGCGGAGGTGGTGGTTGATGGTGCTGGTGATGACCCATGACGTTCGGTGACATTGGCATGCCAGCATCGCCGAGGTATCCAATCATTGCTCGCTTCCGGGTCTTGCGGGAAAGTTCACGAGCCTTCACATGCTTTTGTTTTGCGCGAGACTTGCAATATGCTTGCCAGAGCTCATCTTCTGCAGCGAAGAGACGAGCTAGGTATGATGTCACCTTGACTGGAAGGTTCTGGTTGAGCCCCTCACAGGTTTTCTTAATGGTTTGTAGGTTGGCCATGTAATCTGTTCGGAAGCGAGACATCTCATCTTGGCCAATGTATCTGTTCTTGGTGTGCACCTCAACGAGGTTGGTAGCAATGGATTGTGTGATACCAATGCCACGGCCGCGAAGGATTAGCGTGTAAGTAAGGCGGACCACAAGTCGGTTTTGGTGTCCGTTGTGGTTGTTCTTAAAGGTAATTCGTGATGCGTTTCGTGGTTTGAGAGAGATGAGTTCGAAAAAGTAGCCCCTCGATGGCTGAAGCGAGACCAGTGGGATTGCCTTGAACTTGTCCGTCAAGCTCTGGCTCGGGGTTCGCACAAAATTTTGCTCTACCTCAAAGCGCTCCAGCGTCACAGCCACATCTGTCTCTGAGACAGTGTCATGTCTTGCGTGGCCATGGTGGCCCCAAGGGTCGCTGGCGTCCTGCAAGGTTTTGGTACGCCCGTGCCATTGTACCGCAATAGTGATTCCATTCGTATCCACGCTGCTCATAAGCCACGTTTTCGGTGAGTGTCCTGCAATGCTCACGCGACCCACGCGGTCCAAGTCCTCTCCCTCGGGAGCTTTCAAACTTGGCAGGCCTAAAGGAGCTGCTGCTGCTGCCGAAGTCGCAGATTCTGCCATCGATACCTGACCCATATGCGATTTACCCATGCCTAGACCATTGAGACCCATCCCGTGTGCATCGTCCACGAGCATGACATTAGACCCATGCGGGCCCGAGCTTTCCTGGCCCAGCATCCCGCAGCTCTGGTCCTTCCCGGTGACCTCGACTTCGACCTCAACGAAACCAGCGACCAAGACGACGGCAACTCAGGCCGGTCCCAGGTTTCCCGACCCTGAGCTGCACTGCACTACAGTTCAAGGCAACGCAAGGCAACGCCACGCTGCAATGGAGCGGAGCGATGCGATGCGATAATGCGGAAGCAAATTGCAAATGCAAACGAGAATGCGAATGAAAGCAAAAGCCCTGAAGAGAAATAGAGAAATGCAAATGTGCCAAAGAAAAGAAAAGAAAAGCTAGAGCAAGAAAAGAAAAGAAAAGCAAAAACCAAAGCAAAGCAAAGGAAAGAAAAGAAAAGAAAAGAAAAGAAAAGGAAAGGAAAGAAAAGCATACAAACACACCTCTTCTCTTGTATCTAAGCTTTCACCACAACAACTACAGCCAAAAGAAAAGAACAATCAGCGATCAATCAACGACCAAACAAAGAAACGAACTAATACTCTCTCAAACGCCAGTCAGCCAGCAGCTAACTTCTTTGAGAAAGAGGAAAAGGGAGTGCGAGAGAGATCTTGCGATGTGTCTTATCAAAGAATGCTCGTCTGCGATCGCTTGTTTGATTGTTTGATTGATTGTTTGATTGCTGTTTCTCCAATTCTCACAGTTCGTTTGTTTCAAATTGTTTGTAGTTTCTTTCTTCTTCTTCTCTCTTTGTTTTTCTTTCCTTCCGCTTGCTTTGTCTCTCTGCCAATCTGCTGATGCTGATGCCGCCCAAGATCCAGGGCAGCGACCAGGAGAGAAGGGAAGGCACGGGCAGCCGGGCAGAACAGCAGGGTAGTGGGCCTGCTGCTCGCCTTGTAGACGGCGGCAAGGACTAGCTCTCGGGGCGAGAGACCCGCGGAGACGGGAGAGCGGTAAGGACTCTGCTCCAGCGCCGCCTTTTTTTTTTTTCCTTCGCCTCTTCTTTTTCGCATACTTTGTATCTGTAGTACTGTGCAATCATTTTAATACTAATGAACGTCTGTACAGAATACAATATAGACCCATCCAAGGAGGCGTCTTTATTGCGGCTGTCACACCTCGCTTTCCCTACATCTCGTCTGAGATTTGAGTAGCACTAAGTGGACGTACGGGCTCTGTGGAGGCATCTATATGTTCCCAGAAAACGGGGTGGTTGTATAGGAATAACTTGTATTAAAAATAGGATTGCATACACGATTGTGTTGTTGTCTTTTACTTTTCTCCTTTTCTTTACTTTTCTCCTTTTCTTTTCTTTTTCTCTTTTCTTTTCTTTTCTTTTCTTTTCCTCGTCTCCGCTGATCTATCAATTTGTCTTTTTATGATCATCCGAGTCATAAATTGATTCCAGTTTATGTGGTAATCTACTCCTCTCCAATCTTTCATTCGTGCAATGGCATGCATTCCCTCTCTCTGTCGCTTCTCTCGCGCTCTCTCGCTTCCCCTCTCAGACCTATGAGTGGAAAGAGGATCGAGTGTGATGAAATAAACGAAATGCGAAGCACATCAACAGAACAAGACTGACTTGTTGGCTCTCACTCCTGCTTTTCTTTTCTTTTCTTTTCTCATTTTCTGCTTTCCCCCCCTTTTTTTTTTTCTTTTTTAAATTATTATTATAGCAAAGTATTAAATTTTAAAATAGGCCTCTCCTCGTCGTTATAATAATATGTTTTCTAATAATGAAATCTCCAAAAGAAATGTTTGTCATGGAAAGAAAAAACAATAACTTTTCGTAATTTGAAACAAAGACTAGGAAAACAAGTGTTTTCTTTTCTTAGGTCTGCTTTTCAAGTTTCATTTTTTGTCTCGACCTCTCTTCAACGCATAGTCAGTCATTCAGTCGTTTGATTGCTCCTTTAAATGATTGCTATGAAATGCCTTCTGAAATTGCTCGAAGTTTTGATCTTCTAAAATATCAAGGCAGCCACATGTCTCTTTGCTCGGAGGCAACACTGTGCCATTTTCTGGTGTATCTAGCTAGAAATATGAGGATGTTGATGCAATTTTCTCTAGTAGAGTTCAAAATGGTGATGTAGTTGTTTATTCCAGCTCGCCATCCACTGCAGCAACGATATCGACTGTGATTGGCGTCTCTGGTGTTTCTGCTCGCTCCTGTTCGGAGGGCAGGACTTTATCCTGCCCCCTACTCTCACTCACTGACACGCCATCCTGAGACTTTGGCAAAATTTTCACTTTTACAAAGCATCGTCACGAATTATCTCACTCACATTTCTTGGAAATCGAAATCACTCGATAGAATGATGATATGACAACAACACTTCGCTCGACTCCACCATAAGGGCAGAACTCTGTCGTAGATAAAGTAAACAGCCGCCCCAAATTGAATTTATGAAACACTTGTCGATCCTAAACTCAGCTAAGCCTAGGTTTATGCTCGTCATCAGTCCAGCAGATGGACCTAGCACCTGCTAAAGCAGCAATCTAAAACCAAGCGAGCGAGCAAACGCTATAAGTACATTATGTTCTCACGATCTGTGCCTACTGAAGATCCCTCGAAAACCATATTTTCTCAATACGCCTACATTTCACAACCAGCTGTAAGACGCTGCTTCATTACATCTCCACATTTTATCAGTGGCTCACGTGAGAGAATTGATTGCCTTTTCTTTTCTCTTCTTTTCTTTCGTATTTTTATACGATCTCTCCAAGATCATGCGTTGTCTTTTCTTTATTCTTCTTTCTAAACCCCTTTCATCATAGTCTCATTCTAACCATAATTGCGCTTGCGCTATCAACAGAAGTTAAAACTTAGGCAGGTAGCATAAGATAGCGCAGGGCGCACTGTAATACTTGTAGCAGGTTTGCAATGCAAAGTGTGCGAAGGGGTCCCGTGGTTAGTGTTGCAATTGGCGACTTAGAAAGCGAAGACTGCTGATGACCTACAAATCTGTGGAAATCTACATGCGATGCCACAGAAGTGGCTTCTTTCTTTTCGATGCTCCACAGTATTAGACCACCATCACTAGCTCGCTATCTTTCGATAAACACCCTCATCGTCGGCGGCCTCCAAACCTTTTGTTTATGTATGTCTGTGTATATGCATGTAAATAGATATATAATATGTAGATGTACGTACGCATGTATGGTAGTGTTCTCTTTTTAGCTTTTCTTTTTTTCTGTTTTCCACGGTTTGTTATTTTCCACCTCGCTCGTCTCGTCTTTTCTAAGTTGGCTTTTCTTTCTTCACACCTCCTTGCTATATTGTTATTGCCCCGTTTTGGTTAAAGTAGTAGTAGGCACTGTATAATGAGTACCACAATGGAAAGAAAGAAATCACAAGGTTTGAACAGCTCTTTGCTCAAAGGACGTGAATGTACGAATGAATGACCATACCCGATAGATACCCTGTCAGTAGAGAGGCATGAGATCTATAGACAAGCTGGTAGGGCGGACGATCATCTGCGGCTCGCACCTAGAGCTATGCAGTAGGTTGTGTACCTAGCTAGCTATTGCACCTCTCTCTCTAGTTAGAGGAATTAAGTTGAACACTTTTAGCTTGGGTAAAACCTCAAAGCCAAAACAATCACAATCACAGGAGCACTTCTAGGTGTTTCCCATAGGTCTCCTGTAGCTTGGGTCAGAGACTCTTTCTCTCTCTTTCTTTTTCGTCGTTCCCTTTTCTTATTTGTTACAAAAGTGACTTTTCATCGAATTATTTTTTGGTTTTTTAGTTTTGCGGTGTCGCTTTTCCGTCGTCTGCGCGTCTTTTTTTTTGCTTGCACGGATTACTAGGTGTTTGGGATAGGAATTACTATTGGTTGAGACCCCCCCTGAAGAAAAACGCGCAGCGACTACAGATGAAAGAAAAGAGTTGCTCACACTCACTTTACCTTGCTCGGTAAACAATAATGAAAAGTACTAGTAGGTAAGAGAAATAAAACAACAGCCATTGGAATTTGATAAACCTAGGTAATACTTGCGTATCTCTCTACTAGTGATACTTTTGTTGCTTGAATTGTTCAGGAAAGAAAGCATGGCAAGCCTTTCATGCTTTAACTCTTTATTCGCATCTATTCATTTTTATTTACTTATTTTTAGTTTTAAAAGCTTATTTGAATTTTCTTCTCTTGATTAAAAATCAATTCTGTTAATTAAAATTTTTTAGATTAATAGAGAGGAAAGCATCGTGATTCCTACAGTAACAACGCCGCATCTTTCACGCTAGGAGCGGGGACAACGTGCTGTAATGTGGTCAGGAAAATTGATCACATAGATGTTGCAATGATGGCTCAAATCAGCACCACAGTTTCTAACGTAGTTAGACAATTCCTCACCGCATAGCTATCGTGACTCATATTTTAGAATCTGCGATCGTGTTTTCACCTTCCCTCGTTTTTTTACATAGCAATAATAAAAAAACGTTTTTTTTTTGTTTTTTTTAAAACAATATTTCGTTTTTTCTGCTGCTCAATTTACACAGGGTAGGTAGGAATAATAAACACAGAAGAATTAGCTTTTCGAAAACCAAGGAAGCGGAAAAACTAATTATAGCATAAATATATACATATATGTATCCGTCCAAGATGTATAGTTGTTTGTTTCCTTTACTAAATTCGTTCTTTAGGTCGTTAGTTAGGGGAGCGAGCAGCAATGGTACCGACTGTTAATTGATGAATTTCAATTCGATATTTTGATTTCTTGGACTCGTAAACCCTCCACGGACATGGGTAATTAGCGGGTCTGACGCAGAGAAAACGGCCTTTATCTGATGATTGATGCCTTTATAATTACCATTTGCACCCCAAAAGAGTGGGCGCTATAGGAAAGTACAGCACCATATCTGAGATCTTGGAATAGGTTTTAGGGGTTTTCAATATTATGTAATAGCCTAGATATAATCCAGTTCAGGTATTCGACATTCCTAACGACCAGAAAGAACCCGCTTCAGGCCATTCAATATATAGAAAGGGTCATGTTTCTACAAAAGAAAGCTGTAACAAGTATACCTGTCTTAGACATTGTCAGCATTCTCTCAAATTAGGGAAAGGTTTGTTGACAAAATGCTGAGTTGTTGCAATATTTTTTATTTTTTATTTTTGTATTACACCAATACATTTCATTGTTGCAGCTTCAGGTAAGAACTGTCCTAATATATTATTCACAACGATGCCTTAGGATGATTTGTCAATGGGTTGATTGTTTTTTTCCCACACACCCTTCTCTCCGCGATATCTAAGCTAATCGTATTTACGCAGTTTAGCTAGTTTCTCTGTTAAGAAAAACCTGCTATTTGAAGTGTATTGCGTATCTTGATAAGTAAATGTACATCACTCAGTTGCAAAATCATAGTCAGCTTCGTCAAAAGCGATATTTGCTGCACAAATTAGGAAATTAAACAAAGGAAAAGGAAATATGGCCTTTCGCACAAATGCAAACGTTGCTAAGCCTCCGTGGACGAATGGTACTCACGCAGAGTGCTAGGCGGGATATACCGACATATAACTGCTATAAAACAACGGTGCATTTCTATTTTTTTCCCCCAAAGTTGCGAAGACTGAAACGTGAGGAGTAATTCAATACAGATGTTTGTGAAGCACTGGAGTTGACTGCATAGCTCTTAAGATATAAACTATACAAACCTCTAACCCTATCAATGAAAAAAATGAAAAAGATGAAAAAGAAAACGAAGTAGTACTAAAGATGAAAGATACTCACTGCGTTTATTCATTTAAAGCTCTCCGAAATATTTCCCATCGTGATCAGCAAAAAGGATCCTGCTCGATTATTCCCCGCTCAAGTTTCTGATGGGCTAGTACGTAGATATCTATGTTTATGATATTGAAGTTGATCAAATTAGTCCCTTTTCATCTGCGATCAGAACCCATAGTTCTTCAAAAAGAATAACATATTCTTGCTGCCTTTAAAATAAAAGTTATAATAGGACTTTTAAGAGGTCCCCAAAGAAGAGTCCCCGAAGAGGTCTGGATGTGACCAGAATGCTTGGAATCACGTTGGCAAAAAAATTCTTGCAAAGAGGACGTCGCTGGGGCTGTAGAAAGTAATCATACAGACAACTACATATTAAACATTGACTAATGTTTTAAATCCCGATTATGAATCTGTTGTTTTCCTCCTTTCTTGTGTTGACAGTTCATGCATGTGTTAGCTTTTTGTTTTCCTACATAGCATGAACTAGGTAGGTATTTACTTACCCTCTGGTACCAGGAAAAGCATTTGAACACAACGATAAGTAGTTGTTTTAGCTTGAGGTTTCTAAATGTTTTAAAACTAAGTACCTCTAACTAGTGAGAGTGACAACAGTCTACTTAGGGAAAACTAGAGGGTAGGTAGTACCTTTTCAATGTTTAAATACAACTTTTAGTGTCAAAAATAGGTTCAACCTCCTAAATTGAAAACATTCTTCATTTCTTTGAATCTAAAAATATTTTCCAATGAGATTTTTCTTTTTTAGACTAATAAAAATACGTAGAACTGAAAATCTGCGCTCCGAGCGGCAACCTAGTGCCTCCCTTTTTTCGATGCAAACATGCCACCATAGGATGCTAGTGTGTCTAACATGAAGAGCAACAGTACCCTAAACACCGAGTACATAACTGCGCATTTGCCCATTTTACAGCACATCTGTCAATGCTTGTGTGTTGTCTATATTTTAATCTTACAGAGTAGCCAGAAACCATTCTTTTATACATTGGATGAAGAAAGATTAACTTTCCACTTTTCTGAAAAATGTTTTTGTTAAGATATTTTTCTTCAAAGATCAAAATACCAGAAAGAGTAAGGTCATAATTGAGCAATATAAAATGAGGAAATCCGTCCAAGTGAAATACGGGGGAGAAGCGAAACAGTTGGCACCTTGAAGCCTCATTTCGCGAGGCTTAAGTCACTAGATAAACTCTCTCCTTATAAGTGAAAGTGTCTTCCACGGAGCATCTTCGAGCAGCTTGGGCAAGGTTTTGTAAATTGCTCGCAATTGCTGGCCAAAGATCCCATATGAACCACCCATTCATTGAACCTATCATGTTCCTTTTCTGCTCATCGTTTGATGTTCAGTCTTGCAGCTTTTGCTCTGCTTGGCTTTTCAGACTGTCCACTTGCTCACTTACTCACATAGTGGATAGATAGATCGATGAAATTCTTTCGCCCGAGGAGTCAAAGCGTGTGCCCAATCTTGCGTATCTTGCCCGCACTTCTCGCAAATATTGAGAAAAAAGTTCTCGTCGCTATGAACCTGCAAACAACAACTCAAAAAGAAACCCAGATCAATCTACAGAAGCACCGCGTTGCTCCACCTGAGTTTTATGCATCCCCTTCCCCAACTTGGTTGGCCAAATCCACCATGAAAAAGTAGAACGCTTTCAAGTTTGCTCTTTACACGTGGCTGTTTTTGGTTTCATTTTCCATTTCTTTTAAAATAAAAAAACATCATTATCTATGAAACTTAAAGCCTCGGTTACTCCGAGTAATAAGTTGCTATTCACTACTACTACTACTGTTACTACTACTGCTATTATTATTACTACTACTACTACGGCCTTTTTCCCTCCTTTTTTTTTCAAATCGCAAGCACTAATAAGGTTACTAACACTAACTCTAGGATCGAATCCCTGTAGTAGATTGGCGAAGTTTGAAGACTCTGGTAGACTTGTCTTTTTTTTCCCTCATTATTCGTATGAGTCGTTCAAAACGTGTTCCGGTGTGAAGCCAAAAGAACGGCTGCTAAACTCGTGGTGGAGAACCATCCGGAAAGAAGGGCACGGCGGCACTGGCACGCCTGAGCCTTTTAGATTTGGATAAAGTAGTAGCCAGACTTGCTATATTTCTTGAAAGAGACCTCGATCTCAGCGCAAAACTACTGCGAGTACTTAACTTGTTGAAGATTGTTGTATAACTAAAAGTCTGCACAATAGCAGCAGTCGATACTTTGCCATAACACCTTCACTTCGCATGTGTGTGTCTCCATATGCTCGTCTGATTGCAGACCGCTTCAAGCGTCTTCACTTTTTTAAAGGTTAAAAAAAGGTTTTTAGAACATGGTTTCTAATGAAACGTTTTTTGTTTATTTGCATTTTAAAACTCTTTTTATTTATTTTTTTATTTTATTAAAAAAAATAAATAATAAATGGCTATTGTGATGGCAAAAGGTTCCAATAATTGCTCATGGCAGCACTCTCAAAATTGGAAATTGATATGTTATTTGAGTCTATTATACAGGGGTGGTTAGATGAGTCTCTAAACACCTATCTATCTATCTAGGCAACCAGAAACACCACAACCTGTACTATGACAAGGGAAGTCGGAGTGTATATACATGCTCAAACTGACAACCCCTTTGCATGAGATGTTGATATTGTTATCTTTAATAGTCCTTCTTTCAAGTTAATTATTTAATTCATTTTTAATTAAAACTTAAAATTTCAAAAGGGTTTTTAATAAGTAATTCAGAACACACCGTGCAGCAGGTATTTTAATTAAAAGTGGTTTGGTGGTATACGACTCTTGCCATCATGTCGGGTACAGTTGATTTTAAAATATCACCAACTATCACAACACGCTACCTTGGTATTTTGTTATCGCATAATGAAGTTAGCATCCTTTTTTTTTTTTTTTTTAAATGTGCAGCAGGATTCATTTTTTGGCTCTTTGTGGAGGGAAATCCCACTTTTCTCCCAGAGATTGCATTCGATCTACCGAACACACGGCTTACTGTTCGTCATTGCCAAGTGCCTTTAAAGGGAAACGGGATCTAGGAGACCTCAATACGATGATCACCAGACCCTCCATCCGGTTAAGCTGATTGTATTGGTTTGTATATGGATTCCTTCTTATGCGAAGCGCATGCTTTGTGTTCGAGCGAACGTTTCATGGGAGAATGCAATACTTGGAATCCAGACGCGGGAAATCACTCTATGAAATCCTCGGTGAGTCCAGTATGAAACAAAATACTTCATAGCGACCGAGCTGTTCGCAGTTTCATCATGTCTGTCATCAGTGATGACTTGTATCTTCTCGCGATTATAAATGCGAATTTCGCCATCCATTTTTAATATCTTTAAATTGAATCCCGTCGAATGCAATATTTCAGAAATTTGGTTTGCATGTGAAACTGCAAATATGTCTTGTGGCAGCTGCGAGCAACAAAGAGTACAGTTCGAATACAGCTTGGAAGGCAGATGGTTTAGTTGTAGCTGAGGTAGCAAATGAACCCTCCACCTACTGTATCAAACAACTCGGTTCGGAGAACATCAGTTCAAGTTGGAAATAATCAATGCTGAGGCTACGATGTTGGCTCTTGGATCAGAAAGGCGCTTTGAGAGCTAGCTACCTAGGCTGAAAAGAAAGTATATCACAATTTCTCCGTTCGGCTTGATTAATATTCCTCACGTCTGGCCTGCACCTTGATGACCGCACCCAAGCGCGCATAACTATACAACTTCAACGCTTACTTCTATGGTATCCCGTAAGACTTCGTATAGGTGGTAGACAAAAGAAAATAACAAAAAGTTTATTCGCCAGCACCGCAGAAAATTTCAAGCCAATACCATAAAAAGGCCCGCCCATTTCAACTAAAGCAAACTACGAGCTATACTAGTAGGTACTACTTTATATGCTATGCTTGAGAACTCATTGTAAAGATGCGGCATCTAGCCATAAGCATTATTTTCTACACTTTGTTGTGCCAGCATCCCCCTTTCTACACCTGAATCAAAACATTTGAAAAAAAGAAGGAAAATGCCCGATTCATAGAGCTGAAGCAGGGCGTAGTACTTCAAAGTTTACCTTCAAGCTCTATTGGTCCTCTAGATCTGACGCCACTGAGTTAACAATGCATTTACGTGAGTAAACTTCTTTAAAGGTCCTTGAGAAATTAATTTGCGTTACTCATGATGGACGAGAAGTAAGCGAGCTGGGAATAAGTAACCAGCAGCATAATAAATTCCTTCAAATAGACCCTAAACAACTTCATATGAGCAACCTGAAAAACAGAAAAAAGGATAGTTGTTGCCTTCAAGAGGGACGTGAGGAGAGTAATTTCTGTTGGTTTCAAAGGATGTTAAAAGTTTCCTCGCACCCTAATACTTTATTTTACTTTTGAATACAATATATAAATGAAGCAGAAGAGAAGCAGAAGCGAAATAAACATAGACTGCGACAGAAATGAAGATTGCATTTTTTGGTAACTACTACGCATAGTCTTCCTTGCGCACAATTATATATTTCGCGGAATTTGAATTGCACTTAAGTTCTCATTCATTCCATAACATTGAGGTGAGAATGCCATCTTTCAAGGCAAAAGCCTGAAGTGAGCTGAGCAAGACACAAACAGTGCATCCATGTGTGCTTGAAGTCCATCACGAGAGAGATACTTCCTAGGAAAGAAAAATCTGTTCGAAAAGCCGCTTCATAAATTATGAAGTTTTCTTTTGTTTTTGTTTTTCATAAACTAAAGTCTCTTTCAAATGATTTTCTACCAATACCAAGAAGCGAATGAAGTTTTGACCAACAAATACGTCTCAGGGAGTCCCCCAATGATATTACAGTCATCTAATAATATTCTTGGCCAATTTGATGAAGAAAGTGAAATCCATAAGGTTTCCTTGAAAACAATGACATTACTAAAGTCCTTGTTACATGTTTCCTGTAATTGACGTTAGGCACTCAAATAACGCAGCGTGCGTTTACTTCCTTCGCAACATTGGAAGAAATGTCTTGCTCGACGGGTGCGGTGTGAGAGGTTTTATAAACTGTTTTTAGAAAATTGTAATAAATAAAAGTAAAAATATATACATATTTCCTTCGTGTAAGAAACTGTTAGCGACCAAGCAAATTTTTTGAAGTCTTTTCTCACTTTATCAGACATTGCCTTGGCTGAAATTTCCTGAGTGTCTAAATTTGGTATCGATCAAAGGTTAATTTCATCCCATCTAAACTCATAAGCTTGACCAAATGATGTGTTTTAATCGAGCAGCGCCAGTTTGGCGTTTTGCATACGTGGACTATTCTGATATTTTGTTGAAGTGAGTCTTCAATACTTTTATGCAGTATATAACCGAGAAGAATTTGGAGCGTTTTCTTCGTGATCGTTATACTTTCTTCCGTACTTTTCTTTTGTCAACTGATTCTTTGTACTTGTAGCATTTTCTATAGTAAACTAAAGGTTTAAATTCAAATAGCGCTAAGATTCTGACCGGCAAGGGTAGCTTTAAATGATGTAAATGTATTTATATTCGTGGCAAGATTTCAACCTTCAATCACTTTGGGCTGTAAGTTCGATAGATTAATTTGACTTTAGCTCTTCAATATACTTTCTTCAGTTGAGTCAGTTTGCTTCGCACCATCTCGAGATTACGAACAATCGAATTAGTTTTGTATTCTTGGCATACCTGTCGAGTTCTGAGGGGATGGGAAAAAACTTTGATAGCACTGTGTTTAGCCTCCAGACTCCCATGCGCTTTGAGCTTCTTCAAGTCCAGTTCTTCCTCAAACAGTTGGTGCGATGCTTCCGCATAAGCCAGGGCATACAACATAGCAACATAATCATTCATAACGAACGGGGAGTTGGATACACTGCAACTTTAGTATTACGGTGCTGGCGCTAGAGCTACTGCTCGTAAGATCAAAATTGGTATAAATCCACTAAGATCTCAAATACCACTACGTCGGCGATGACATCACTTCTTCAGAGAACAAGGGCTTAGCACCTCAAAAGGGCATCCTCTAAAAACATCACTTTTTGCACCTCCATCATACTTCAGGTATCTCACTCTCTCTCCCTCTGCTAGCTTCTCACGCACACGTCGAATCATGCCACCTCCCTCTTCTCCACCCGGTGACAATTGCCAAACAAACAGTCAGTCCTCGGTGAGGGAGGGACCCGTTGTAGATAGACAGCGACATCGTCAAGCAAACGAATCAGAGCATCCGGCCTCGACCTCCGTGTAGACCTCGACACCACGCTCACCCGCTTCTCCGCTCATCGAAGGAGAGAAAAAGAAAAGAAGACCGAGGCCGTGTCATCACGCTGGCGCCCGCCCGCAACGGAGCCAGCCTTACCAAGTACAGTTCCGCTGAGAATTTATTTCACTTCTCCGTTCCGGCGAGCACCACTTTCCGCCCAGTTCTCCACCCGACTCCAAGGACAGACCACCTTTACACCAGAATATCCTTCCTCCTTCATCATATCCTTCATTTTAAAACCCCGCCGCGGTGTACGTTCTATTGTGTTCTTAAATTGTCGATATCATCAGAACACCTCCTCGTTCTCCTGCAAGCCGTTCCAAACCATTTACAGAACGCTTTTTTCCCAACGCTGCTTGGTCCTATTCTTCATATGTTTGCCTTTGCCTTTGCCAATGAGTGTAGGTCCCACATAGGACAGTGGGACCTTGGACTGTAGTTGTATCTAGCAGAAACAGATAAGCCTGACCTTGATTAATTTTGAGAAGAAGGTCAACCACCGCGGCAGCAGTCAGCCTCGAGCGAGCTCCGGCCGCCGCCCTCCGCGCAGTGAGGAGCTGCTGCCGTCTGCGCAGTGCTTCCACAAGGCGACTAACGATCTTCACAAGAAGGAGAGAACTTGCTACAAGCCGCCAGCCGAACACCTCAGCCGAGGCTTTGCGCGATTGGACTCAGAACGAGGTCGGCTGCTTGTCGTCTTTCTTGCTCCAGCTTGCTCTCGTTTGCTCTCGCTGTAACGTGGAGAAACTGTTTTTCGAGCGCCCCTTGTTCTAGGATCTTCGCACTGGAGGATCTTTAAGGTTTCTCTGGCTCCGGCGATAAGTTTATTAGCATAACTTGGAGTTCTTGCGTTAAAGGCAGGGTTGCTGGAACTGTCACCTTTTAATTGTTGCCTCAAACAAAGAGCACTTCGAAAACAATCTTATTCAGGATGGGCAAGACGCCGGAAGTGACCTGGCAGTCTGAGGCCTACCGCCTTGTGGACAAATTCATCACCGACCCGGAGTCAGGTAAGTTCGATTTCTTCGTGAAAATGCACAATGCTCAATATTTACTGGGCATTTGTGTTTTTGCATTCCTGAAAGATATTCCTTCTAATTATACTGGGTTTAGAATACATTTGATGCTAATTAACAGGAGCTTGATTCAACTAACATGGGGACCTTTCCTTAAATGCTAATGATGTAATGTATTTGCAAAAAAATTAACATCGTGGTAAATGTGAAACAGACCCATTCCGTGAGCCTGTGTTGTGGAAAGAATGGGATCTGCCGGACTATCCAAAGATTGTGAAGGAGCCTATGGATCTCGGCACCATTAAGCAGAATCTCGACCAGCAAAAGTATGCTGACCTTGATGAGTTTGTGCGGCATATGCGCCTCGTGTGGAGCAACTGCATGGCATACAATGCGGATGGGTCCGATTTGTACAAGGTTGCCCTGAAGTTGAAGCGCAAATTTGACCGTGACATGTCCCGAGTGCACAAGAAGCTTGATCCAAACAGTGAGAAGGTAACATCCTCAGCTGCTAGTGTTACCTCGACGTCTCGTACTGCCAAGACTGGTAAGACGCCCTCACAAAAGGAAGTCGCAGAATTCTGCCGTCTCATTTACGAAATTGATGAAGCCCAGCTCGGTGAGTTCATTGTCAACATTGAGGAAACCTGTGAATCCGCATTAAGAAAGCGTTCAAGTGACGATGTAGATATTCTCGTCGATCGCATTGATGTCGCCAACTTCCGGCGCCTTGAGCTCATGCTCAGGGACTTTATTGAAAGCAAATCCTCCACTAAAACAACCGATTCAGATAAGGTTGGCACCAAACGCCCGGCTAGCGAGGACGCGGGTCAACTTGGCACATCTTTGCTTGGCCGTGAAGCCTCTGCGGATGGTCAACCCATGAAGAAACTCAAATCCGACACCGATGCCTTTGCTACGGGAGATAGCAGTCACCAGGATGCTACCAAGAACGCTGTGCAAAACGGAACCTCTAAAGTACTCAGTGCCGCTGCGGCGACAATGGCTGCAGACGCTGCAAACTCTTCCGCCTCCAAGTAGTATTGGTACACAAGCATTTTCGACCCTCTTGAGACTAGCATAGAGGATGAAATTTATTGTTTGATGTCTTAGCTTTCTCTCGCTCATGGCTGACTTTTCTCGTATGCACGTTGTGCGATACGAAATAACAAGGCTCCTCCCCATCAATAAATCATTATTGGTAAATACTACTCTGCAACGCCATGTTCGTTGTTCGTGCGCACCCTCAGCAAGCTTTCTTTCTTCTATCATCCCTCAGGTTTTAATGATGAAATTCCAATGATGATGTAGCAGAGGCTTTCTACCTGTCCAAACAAAAATGCATTTGCATCACCACACCGACAACTCTAACTAAATAACTTCAAAAAGACTCTCCCTTTAAACAAAACCTACTATTTTTTGAAATATCAGATCTTCGTCCTATCCTTTTTTTGAAATTTTGATAGAACTATTTCCTATTTTAAGTTTGGATTTAAAGAGATGTAGGATAGGCGAAAAACAAGACCTTATATGATGAAACCATTTTTGCCAAAACCTGTGCATTGAGGCAGTGATAGTAGCTTTCTTTAACTTTTACAGTGAAATGATATCTTGGCATGAAACGAACGCTGAGGGAGTCTCATTCCTTGGTAGTTACTTAGAACTTTTGCTGCTGAAAATCCCTTGCGTTTCACTTGTGAAAACTCAAGTAAGTTGATTGGCACCACGAAGTCAAGATCCTTCCTTAGATTGAAGACTTAGGAAGGCATGGTAACCTTAGACTTTGATAGTTTGAGATCTGTCAATTCTGTGCTGAGTTTCACCGTGAAGAAACTCATTTTACATGATCTACTTCATACAAATTTGGAGAGGTTCGATTTGCTTGCCTCCTCATGTATCAATTAAGATATTGGCTTTTAGCATCCTATTGGGCATTTTCAATTCAGCTTTCGATACTTTTGTTTCGACTTCTGTCTAGCTCTCTAGGTCTAATCATATCCCTTCTCAGACGTTTACAATGCTGCACATGATTCTTCAATTAGTCGGGTGGAAGCAAGAAGATTCCATACGAGCATTTTATTCCTAATCTACTATTCATGCTGAGCAGAGATTCATCTGTCACCATACCTGTTAAGAGGTATCACTCCTTGTTCCTTTGGGAATGCTCTTATTCATGAGGGGTGGGTCCTGGAGCGTGTGACAACATTTCAAGGATGTACATCAAGCCGCCACCATGATCCTTGCTACAAAAGATATGCCATGCATGCTATAAAGTGGTAGTTTTGCTGATGCTCAGCTGTGTGGAGTCTTAACCGATCACTGTATTTTTAAAATGGGGAAACTCTCTACACGCTTGTAATAAACTACAGATGAATTAAAACATCAGATTTTTTCTTTTACTTCCACTCCGTCACTTTCCGAAGACTTCTATCTGATCAAAAGCTAGTTAAGGAATCCCTCATCAAAACAACCTCGCCTGCATCATGATGTAAAAAAAGCAAATAAAAGTATTGAAAAGAATGGTTTAGGCAATCCAAAGTATGCAAGCCCCTGCTTTATTTCACTAAAATGAATAGACAATCTCACGTTAGGCAAAAATGAATTATATTTCATCTTTAAAAAAAAAATAGCTTCACGATCTGTTCGTGTCTTACCAACATCTTGAACTCCATATTCAGATCGAACATTATTTTAGCCTGGCTAAAAAGTAAAACATCTCCGTTTTAATGATTGGATAGATTGCAATATAAACGAGCTATTCACCTTTTATTTAAATGTACTAGCAAGCAAAATCATCCTTTTTGCCGGATATTATTTTAGGCGCAAGGGTTTATTCACCAACCCTCGAATCAGAAAGATCACTTCATCTTGATGTTTTCTCAAATTATCCAAGAAAATGCTCCGCCTTAGTAGATCCTAACATTGAGATTGAGCAGAGGGCCCTTCAACTACGCAAAGGTAACCTAATTTGTTTAAACTTACCAACGTCAGATCTAATTTCTGCTTTGGAAGGCCAAATCGCAGCCATCTCTGCGATTGTAGATGTCTTTCGTTAAAAAATAAACAAAGAAAATGGTAAAATAATCTTTTTTTGAGTTGTTAGAAAAATTATATGGAAGGAGACGAAGCAAGCAAATCAATATCTGTCTCCGTGCTGCCCGTCCACTATGAGCTCCTCCTCGTCGAGCTCGGACGCACAAGCGCCCGCTTATACGGAGCTTGAAGTGCGCTCTTCCTTTGCAGATACACGCAAGTACTACAATGCCCAGTTCCCATACGCCAAGGTCGAACTGGACAAGGCCGTCAAGGCCAAGCTTCTAGAGGACGCTGAGGACAAGATCTACCCTCCCTTTGGCACAAAGGCTTGGCCTGCTCCTGTACATCTCAAGGCAGAGGAAATAGGCGAGGATAAAGGCTCCGAGAGCGAGCCCGACGACGATGAGGACCCAAGGCCTTTCAAAAAACGCCGTCAATACAAAGCCCGAAAAGAGACGCGTTGGGTCCTCACAGACCGCAAAAAGAAAAACGTACTATATGGGCACGTTGAAGCTCAATCTGCGAGGTATTATGTGATGATTCCGCCGCCCCAAAGCAACCCAAGCGAACCTTTCAGAATGGTGCCTGTGCATGAGTGGGTAGAGTTCAAGAAACCGCCCAACTATCACACGCTGAGCGTGAGCGAGGTAAAGAAGCTGCAGGACAGCAAGGCCTCCATGAGCAATGTTGCCAAGTTCTTGGAAAGCAGGCAACGTATGCGCGATGAGGAGATGGAAAAAATGGGATCTCATGAAGCGATGAGAAAAGGTGCGCCAAGACAACCTTCATTTAAGAAGGAGGCAAATGCAAATGCAGATGGAGATGAGCTGCTCATGAGTGACGATGATGCAGAGATTCGGACGAACAAGAAAATGAGAGGTCGAGATGTAGGACTCGAGAATGACTCAGATGGAGGCAATGACGAAGAGGATATTGATGTGCTTGCCATCGATCGCCAGGACGCGGGACGCGGAGAAGGTACTGGAGATGCGGACTATCAGCAAGAGTTTCAAGATGACGAGGATGACGGCGCCATTCTTCAGGAAGAGGAGCAACTGCACAACAACGAAGAGGATCTTATCGACGGCGCAGAAGATCTTCAGGAGGCTATTTCTGATGATGAGGAGGATTCTGATGACGAGTTTGCAGAAGACGAAGACGAAGATGCCATGGAGGAAGACGACGACGATGAAGATAACTCACGTGCTAGAGTTGGCCGTACTCCCCTCGACGCACAGCGTGAACGCGAGCAGGCAGAGGCAGAAGCCCGCGCCAAGGTCATTAAGGAAGGCAACGATGCTTCGGGAAGTGGCGCCAATACCTCTGCAGATGGATCTGCCGCGACATCGTCCACAGGGGCCGGCGGCGATGCTGCCGGAAACAAGTCTGGCCAGCCCGGAGAAGCCACTGCATCCAGCTCCAGCGGAGCAGCTGGTTCTGGCGCATCGAAAGCAGCAGCAGGCTCTTCATCTGGCAAGCGTAAACCTGCCACTGGCGTGGAGGCCTTCCGTGCAGCCATTCTTGAGATTATGCGTAGCGAAGGCGGCACCATTGATATTGAGAAGCTCTTAAAAACGGGTACCAAGAAGAAGCTCCTCAAACAAGTCGGCTTCAAGAAGCAGGAGGCTCAGCAGCATCTTTCGACAATTGTCAAGGACGTTGCTATTGTCGGCAATGATCCTATCAGTGGTGCAATGCAGGCTAAATTAAAACAAGAGTACATTTAACATATTTCTTTTAGACTTTTCATGTTTATTGCTAATTCTTTATCACGGGACCTTTAAACCCTTTTGTGCTTGACATTTTGCATTTTGGTCCCCCCTGAATCACTGTTGTGTCATCACTGTTCTGTATATTTTACACAAAAATTAAGCTTGTTCTTGACCCTTTAAAAGATAAGGAAGTGCGACTTTTGACCTGTCTTAATGGCATACGGGTGATACAGTCATTGTTACATCAATTCACACTCAAAAGATCAGGAATAACTATACTATTTAAACAAGCTCCTATCCTTGCTTGCTAGTTATGCAAAGACGATCAATTTCATGTATCAACACATGGGCATATACAACACACCGCGTTGTTTCTTCATCTCTGCATAAAACATAGCCCTAGATTATAGAGACGCTACAAACCTCATGCAAGAACTATAAGAAGTATAAGTATGATTGTGAGCACAATGATTGCCATCCACAGCTTGCACGTTGAACCTGCATCCTTTACCTCTCCAGCTTCCCTATTTGCCTCACCAACACGCCTGACGCCTTCCTCCATGCCAGTTTGAAGCTCGTCCAGCAGTCCTGTCTGCAGGGTGACCTCCTCATGGATCCCAGACCCAATTTGGCCTACACGCGAAAGCTGTGCTGCGATCTCGTCTAGCTGCCGGTCCTGTTGTTGCACTGCAGTTTGCTGCACTGCTACAACAGTGGAGTCTGAAACGTGTCCTCCATTCGCATTAAATTCACCTACAATGCGGGACCATTCTGCTCTGAGCCTATCGCATGTGCGTTGAGCCTGCGTATACGATACTGGAGCGGTCTTTCGAGCAGACACGAGGGCATCAAGGTCGTCCAGGCGAACCTGGGCTTCATCTAGGGCTGCAGAGCCGCCATCGGCGCCGTCGCGCCAGCCCCGGGCTACTGCTGCGCGAGCGCTCCGCAGCGAGGCCTCTGCATGGGCCGCGGCGTTCTGCCATGCGCTGCCACTCGACATCTTATCAAGTGGAGGTAACTTGGACTTCTGATTTGGATTTGGAGAAATCTTTATCAATTTTTAAAACGAGGCCTTGGAGTAGTTCTTTTCTTAGTGCCTACTTAGGCTCCTAGCTACGTATAGGACCACTCGGACCACTCTCACTAGTCAGAGGCAGCTCCTTAACATCGTTTAGCTACGGTAAAAACTCGAGCCAAAACAATCACTCAATTGCTACAGGACCTTGGCGTGTGTCTGAGCGATGAATTTACTACAAGAGCTTGGAGCTAAAGAACTGTGAACGAGCTCGGAGCTAGCGAACCGTTGACCTGTCTATAAGGTCAACACCTTTTTGGAATCAACTTCTGTAGACATTAACTCATTCGTTAAGCCATGTAAGAACAGAGGCAACGTGAAGCTATTGTGATTCAAGACGTCAAGGCGAGTGTAAATGATGAAGAGTGATTGTGAACATAAACTGGCTTTTAAAAAGAAAAAGAAAAATAGAAAGGAGGGGAATAGATGCAGTCTAATCCTGGCAAGATCCTGAACTGGATGTCTGAGCCTTTGTGTCTCCTTCTTCCAATGGAGTCGTTCCTGAGGACAGAGACGATACGAATGGAGAGTCAATAATGAAAGGGTACTCTTTTTCCAAAGTGACATTCTCGTCAATTTGACGCATTATTTCAAGGCATAACTCGTCTTCAAAAGGTTTTGTAGCAATTTGGATACCTAAAGGCAAACCCCGGGTATTCTTCAAGGTCTCTTCCGCTTTCTTTTGCCAATCATCTGAAAATTTGGAAGCAGTAACAGAAATCTCTTCGTCTTCATGGACAGTACTGATTGGTACTGTGCCTGCTGGAAAGTGCAATAAGTTGAAGAGGTAAGTCAACGATTGCGCCACAGATAATTTTTTTGACACCGTATGCGGTAGCGCAGGAAGGGTCCCTCCAGGGCACACTATAGCGTCAAGTCTCTCAGCCTGCATGGCTTCGATAAAGTCCATGCGATACTTCTCAATGTCTTTGGTAAGCTCAAAATATTCCATCACTGTTCGTTTTCGGGCAATTTCGAATCCAAAAGCTTTGCGTGTCTCACCACTTGATCGAAGTATCGGGGCTGCTGAACGACGCAACCAAGCTGGGGCTTTTGAAATTCTTTCTAGTTCGCGGTATTCGTCTAAGAAAGGGGTGCCCTCAAGTCCACTCTTCATATTCAATAAACCTCCTTCTGCGCTCATGGCTCCCAAGTAGAGTCCTACAAAGTCCCAACCACCAGGAATCTCAAACTCCACTAGTTCGTGACCCAAAGATGTCAAGACCTCACAGGCCTCATCAAGAGCCCTGGCACATGAAGGGGCAACATCAAACCATGTATCGCTTCTGATTATGCCGATTCGTTGAGATGGGACTCTTGTGGGAGGACGAAGAGACCGGAATGGTACGGGTGCAAGGTATGGATCCTGGGTATACATTGCAGAACCAAGTTGGCACCAGACTGCAAGAACTGCTTCAAGGTCTTCGACAGATCTTGCAAGCGGACCAGGTGAACCAAGTATAAGCTGCTGACCATTGCGGCGATCATGTTGGGGAGCACTTGATCCTAAGGAGCTCACACGCATGGGCGTAGGCTTAAAGCCAGCAAGCCCGCAGTAGTGCGCAGGAATCCGGATAGAACCACCTATATCTGTGCCGATACCCAAAAAGCTTGCACCACAGGCCACTAACGAGCCTTCGCCTCCCGAAGATCCTCCGGGGGTACGATCAAGGTTCCAAGGATTAAGGGCACGACCCCAGAGGTCATTCATACTTTCGGGGAGCATCAGGCTCAAGGGAACATTCGACTTCACATATGGAATAGCGCCGGCATCCACGAGAGCTTGAACAAGAGCTGCATTTCGTGGACGTGGGTCAAATGCACGTGCGAAGATGCCAGCTGTAGAGTCCACGCCCTCCACATCAATATGGTCTTTAATGGAGATCGGTAGGCCATGAAGTGGACCACATCCAGATGGACCAAGTTTTGCAAGTTTTACATCTGCTGCGCGGGCTTGGTCAATAGCTTGCATGAACATTTCCTCCGTTGTCGCAGCCAAAGCTTCGCCAGCCTGCTTTGCAAGTAAGCACATGCACACCATGACTTGCTCAGCTGAGATCTTCCCTTGCTTAATCTCCTTAACAAGCTGGACAGCTCGAAGTTGCAGAATTCTGCGCTGTTCTTCGAGCGGTAGCACAAGATCAGGGTGATCATTGGTAAACTCTATGAGCTGTTGGCGGCCCTCATCACGAACCTTTAGCTTGCGTTCTCGCGTTGCCCTTTGGGCACTTGAAAGTTTTGCCATCGAACTTGTGGCGAACAACTCACAAGCGGAACGAGCCAATTCAAGAAATAGCCTGAACAGCTTTATGCTATCACACGTGCTTGCGTTCGCAAGTGATTATGTTTTGGTAATCGCCTTGCGTGTGACCACTTAAGGCTTAACATGAATGTCTCCAGTCGCTCCTCTGCTATGATGTGTACTTCACGGTGCCCCATGGATAAGTTTGGTTTGGAAAATGTGGGTACTTCTCTTGCTGGAACTAGGTATCTACCTACACTTACTTACATAGCAATACTAGATACTTACTGAGGTACCCTACCTCCCTGCTTCTGGTTCTGGTAGTACGAAGCTCGGGTGCACACGTGCTAATTAATAGATCCAAATATCTCTTTTGTCCAATAGCGGAAAGACATAAGAGAAACGTCACTTAGAAAGCATTTGAAACTAAAGCGCCGTGACGTGTTCAATTGCTCAGTCATGGCAATGAAGATTTAAAAACTTAGAAAGAACCGAGAGAAAAGGTGTAAGGAGACCAAAGCAAAGGTTTCCATTGTCAGAAGAAACAGGTTCAATCTTCAAAATACTCAAAAGGCAAAGGTTGTTAAATGTTTTAAGCAAACTGAGATTAAACAAGTCAACTAGAGGACTTCGCGCTCATTTGAGACTAAATTGTGGCATACCCTGGCATTACAAAAAACAAGAAGAAGAAGAAGTGAAAAAAGAAAAGAAAAAACTACATCTACTATAAGGCAGTTTCATCATAATACAAGTAAATACTATCAATTGCTTTTCCTGGAGAAAGGCAGTTCATAATTCTCATGGAACCTAGAGCTCAACAAGATTGGATCGCACGGCTTTTATTATCAGTTCCAGGCCTCAGTCTTGAAGCGATTCTTACGTTGAAGAATTTGAATTACCTTGGCTGCCTGTTCGCTAGCATCCGCGGAAGCAATACCCTCCTTTTCAAGGGCTTTGGCAAGAACACTTTGCACGGTATCTTTTACGTCTCGAGGCATTTGCTTCGCATTACCAGAAATATAGAACACAGCATCCTGCTGAAGCAAAAGGTCGGCAATTTTTTCTCCATCCTCGCGCAACAGACGTTGCACATAGACCTTACGCTTTGGGTCATCCCGTGAGTAAGCCGTACGAATCGAGCCGAGTTTCCCTTGCTCAACCATGCTTTCCCATTCATCATGGTAAAAGTCATCCTTTACTTTTGAGCGGCATCCAAAGTAAAGATGTACATTAGGCTGTTGGCGTTCGTATGCAAGAGCGCGCATAGGAGCGACGCCTGTACCAGGTCCTACAAGAATCATTGGCGCGTTGGGGTCATCAGGAATACGCAAGGTTCCACGCTTGATTTGGCACAAAACGTGTGACCCCACAGGCAAGGAGGCCCACCAACGCGATGCAACACCCGTATTGTGTCGTCCCCAGGGTGTAACGTATTCCAACATTGCCACTGTGAGGTGCAAAACGCGCTGTCCATGAGCACACGGAGAAGAACTAATGCTGTATTCACGTGGTTGCAAGAGTGGAATCATTTCCACAAAGTAGCGAAGAGGTGGCTTGACCGTGTTGAAATCATCGAAAACGTCGAGGTAGTTCTTGCGCTCCTTTTTGCAGTAGGTATGAAATAAATCGTTGCCTTCCTTGGAACACATTTCTTCAAGCTTTTCTTTCTCGTCTTCATCAGGCGTGAAGAATGAAAGAGCTTCAAAAAAGCGACGTCTTGGGGTACCAAGAATGTCGAGGTAGCGATGCAAAAGCTCTCGCATTGTCAACTTCTTTGGCACATGAGGAAGATCAAGCTCCAGAACAGTGTCAAGCCCAGGCAAGTCCAGTTTATGCAAGGTCTTGGCAAGGCGGGTATCCTCTATAGCATTCTCTGGATACACGACGGCAATATCCCCTGCCGCATATGGAAGTTCAGAGCTGAACTCCAGCTCCAGGTGTCGAACATCTTGATCCCAATCATCGGCAGTGACTCGACGATTGCATGTTAACACAGAATCCCAGGCCTGATCCTGGTATGTGCCAAATGGGGCACGCGCACTCACTGAGGTTTGCCACGAGGACCACGATTCCTTGTCTCCAGGTGGCTGAACACCATCATTCTCATGAGCAGCAACCTCAGCATTGCGAGGCTCAAATAATCTTGGAGACTCGTCAATAGCGTAGCCGGGTGGAAGAGGGTAATGAGAAAGGACTTGGGTCCACATATTGGGGAGCCAGGTGTCAAGGTCACCTTCAAGACCATAAGAACTTTGATCATCTCCAAAACCACGGTCTGCAATTTCTGTAGCGCCGAGTTGCAGCAACCTCGAGCGAAGCTTTCTTGCCATTACATTATATTGAGCGTAACTAGAATCACCACATCCGAAGACTACGATTTGCAAGTTTGACAGAACATCTGAAGGGAGTCCTTTCCGCATGATAAAGCGCCAGAATTGGCGCATGTTATCAGGTGGTTCTCCATCTCCGGTTGTGGATACCACAAAGACTACAAGCTTTTCTTGAATCAAATCCTCACGTTTGTACGAATCGAGTGCAATTACAGGAACATGATCGCCAAAGTTCCGCCGCGAGGCGTCCCTAGCAATTCTCTCCGCCACCTCTTCGGCGGACCCGGTCTGGCTGCCGAAGAGCACCTTCATGGACACCATGTCAAATACCTTCCCAGAGGGATCTCACACAGCTTGAAAACGTTGCCTCAATCGCGACTGCACGCAGGATCTCAATATTCAGATTTTCGCGAGCCTCCAAAGCCCGTGAAGAACTTTACGAATTACTTTCTGTACAAGAATTGCTGGCCACCTCCAGCGCAATCAGTGAGTTGCCTTCGGTCATTCCTTCATTCATTCGTGCCCAACTCAGTTCTTCGATCGTTCCTTATTCGTTCAGCACGTACCTTTATAGCAAGAATTCAGGGAATCTCGAGGTCCTGCAAAAATGACCATCACAGAGCCACGATGGTCCTCTTCATAGTTTCTGCCAATGTAGACTTTAAAAACCTGTGAGGTCGCGGTGAGGGTCACAGCTCTGGCTGGTATCCCTTTTTAATCACAATTTGCACTGCCTTGCAAGGCTTAAACATCAGGTTTCACTCTTCCCTCCCTCCCTGAACAAGAGCGGTGCATCTAAAAAAGCCCTTATCCACCCCGCGGTCTTTTGGGCCCGTTTTAACGTACGAAATAGGCCTCTTTTAGAGGTGCCTGTCTGGACTGCACAACCCGCATTCACGGCCGCATCGCGCCTCCTTTTGCCAGTCTGGAAGGAGGGCCATCGCGGCTCTTTATTTCCGCACCACCTTCTAACGCACGATATACGAGTCACTGAAGTATACACTGTGTCCCGTGCGCCTCTTCTTTCTGTTGTGGGGACCGGAGGCACATGACCCTCCTTAAATCCCACTGGGACTCGCAGGTGCGTGGGACATGGTCAATAAGGTCGATCGGTCTGCTGAGAGAGTGATGCTAAACCGCTACTACCCCAAACCCTATGGGTGTCCTTTCTTTTGAACTGTGTTTCTCCAAACAAATAAACAAATAAACAAATAAATGAACAAATAAACAAATAAATAAATAAATGAATAAACAAATAAACAAATAAATGAATAAACAGTGAATGAATAAATACATATACATATATACATATATATATATATAATAAATAAAGACTAGCTATAACCAACTGTCGATAAGCATGGTGCTCGGTCTGTCGTCAGCTCTTCATTAGAAGAAGAGTCATCCTCGCTGACTCCTTCGCGCATCTCTAGAGCTACATACATACATACATACACCTGAGCACCAACTCTCCGAGGTATCCTGCGCCTCTTCTTCAATCGCTTCGAGGTCGATGGACCTTCAAGTCATCCATAGTTAGATTCAATCATCAATCGTCATCAATCAGCAAAATCAGCAAAATCAATCAGAGATTGATCTCTCCTCAGTCTTTCCTTTCTTTCATCAAACAGTTTTTTTTAATTTTAATTTTTTTTTCTTCTAAAACTTAAAAGTGCCACTGCAACTCCATCTTAGTAATCAGCCATACGCTTTCTACTAGTCTTCAAAACTTTCTTTCATTCCAGCCAGCCAGCTAGGCGTCTCTCTACCGCTAACTCTACCGCTGCCAAGTTCTCCGATTCCAACGTTTTTCGTGGATTTTCCGCTCATCAGCCTTTGAAAGCTTCGGGTCCTCTCGGCGCCGGCGGAGGTATCCCCGTCTCTTCAGCGAGCTAGCTAGCTCGGGCTCCTCCGGCTCTGTGCTGGAGCGGAGCAGAGCAGAGCGCCTCTCTGCCGAGCCAGCGCTCTGCGCCTCCGGCCTCTTCGGAGCGAGGCCTCCGACAGGGCGACGGATCGAGTCAGCCAGGCTGGCCTCCATCACGTTTGTCAGTCTGTCAGTCTGTCAGTTAGTTAGTTAATAAACAAATAAATGAATGAATGAATAAATGAATGAATAAATGAATAAATGAATGAATGAATGAATGAATGAATTAATTGATTAATCAATTAGTTAGTCTGTTTGTATGTTTGTATGTCTGTATGTCTGTATGTTGTCAGGAGCCCTTCCTTTCTGTAGCATTTGTTAGGAATCTGTGGTTTGCGGTCCTTTAGTTTATGTTTGTAGTACATGAATTGAGTTATAAACTCGACTCATTGGGTGATTAGTATCCTCAATCAATCAGTCAGTCAATCAATCAATCCATCATTTATTTATTCATTCATTCATTCATTCATTCGTTCATTCATTCATTGATTGCCGTACGTACTGCTTTCTCTTGTTCGTTTATCCAGAAGAAAGGCGCAGCATGGAAGGAACGGCGCATGGAACGCGTACCGGCGCCTACCGCCTTTAATTAGGGGCGTTCCAACATTGTTGTTTAGGTCGAGAAGAGTTGAGGATCATCGTGGTGGTTTAAAAGCGTACGACTGCCTTGTTGTGTGTATCTTTCTCTCTTTACCTCTTTTTTGTTTGGTTCAAACTTATGTTAAAAAATTGGTTTTAAAGATTAAATTAAACAAAACAATCATCACTTTTGTGCGAGTTGTTTACAAAGAGAAAACGTTGAACGGACGCAACACCGGAGGCCGTTTCTTATTACCTGCCGCCACAGAGGCAGTTACGTAGACGATATGTGGTATATGCAGGCGGCTTCCCGGTCCTGTAACCTATTGGACGCCAGAATGAACAGCCTGTAAGGCAGGGAATGGTAAAACCTGCTCCTTTCTTCTGCGTCTGTCTATGGTGGTCTTTTAGCCTGTTTGTTTTAAAATCTTTACATAAAATTGTTTTTGTCTGTCTTGTTGGGTAACTAACAAAAGCAGAAGAGTTCAGGCGTGTAATAGAGTATCCAGAAATGTTCTACTGTATATTGTGCCATTGTCTAGTTGAGAACTGTGCCACAAGTAGAGAATCCGCAGCCGCAAGAGGAGCCCAGAGAGTGAGGTGGAGGAAACTAAAAGAATCATTTTGAGAAAGATGCACGATGCGGCAGACCCGAAATCGGTTAGACCGCTAGGTACTCACTCGGTACGTGCTCATGTTTGCGTGCAGACAGGCTTGTTGATTGCATACGCGCTCGCCACCCGTCATCCACCTCTGCCTCCTACTCTATCGCTGTCTCACTTGTTAGACAGCAAGCGTGGACGATCTGATCTATCTTGCTTCAACGAACTTTTTTATGATCTGGTTCGATTGTTCTGGTTTTCTCTGCTCTCAGTCAGTCAGTCAGTCAGTCAGTCTGTCAGTCGTTCCTTAAGTCATTCATTCTCTGCTGTTTCTTCTCGAATAGTCTCTTCGCTCAGCTGACATCGCCTTCCCCGAAGATCCATGAGCAGATAGAGTCAGAGGTTGAGACAACAAATAACGGCGTCAAGGTGGTGGCTCTCTTGATGTACTAAACATTTAGCCTTGCCTGTTTCCACCATTATACCCTCCAAGATTGCATGATGACTAACATTCAACGCTTACGCCGAAATGATTCCCGATGTTTGCTGTTCCATTTGATTGTGTCTTTGTCGGGCTCGTGTTGGTCTTCACTGTGCATACATTGATGGATTAATTCTTGGCTTTTGTTGCGGTGATCTTTGTAGATAGTTTGGTTTTATCCTTTCCGCTTTTCATAATGCAGCTCTCTTTTATTGCCCTCATGGTGGCCTCTTTGGCCTCCATGGTGATGGGCGAGGCCGTCGTGCACCTCACTGACGACGACTTCGACTCGCACGTCGCTCAGCACAAGTACGTCCTCGCCGAGTTCTACGCACCTTGGTGTGGCCACTGCAAGGCCCTCAAGCCTGAGTACGAGAAGGCCGCCGAGCACTTCCAGGGTGTGGAGATCGAGGGTGGTCTCTCCATCGTCGCTATTGATGCCACCGAGAACAAGAAGCTCGCCAGCAAGTACGGTATCCAGGGCTTCCCTACCCTCAAGTGGATCATCAACGGTGAGGACTCCGAGTACAACGGTGGCCGCAAGAAGGACGACATTGTCTCTTGGGTGACCAAGAAGACCGGCCCTGCTGCCGAGACCATTGCCGACGAGGCCGCTCTCACCGCCTTCAAGGAGAAGGCTGAGGTCGTTGTGCTTGGTGCCTTCGATGCCGTTGACTCTGATGCTGCCAAGGCCTTCCTCAACGCTGCCGAGGTTGACGAGAACGCTCTCTACGGTATCACCACTGACGCTGCCGTCAAGACCGCCGCCGGCGTCTCTGCCTCTGACGCCGTTGTTGTTTTCCGCAGCTTCGGCAACGACAAGGAGGAGCCCCGTGTTGAGTGCGAGGGCGAGATCACCAAGGACTCTGTCCAGAAGTGCGTCGCCGGCAACATGCTCCCCCTTGTTGTGCCCTTCTCCCAGAGCAACGCTCAGAAGATTTTTGGTGGCAACATCAAGCAGCACTGCCTCGTCTTCATCAACTCTGAGGAGGAGAACGCCGCTGAGATCGACATTGCCCGCACCGTTGCTGCCAGCCACAAGGGTGACTACCTCTTTGTCACTGTCTCCAAGTCTGATGACCGTATCCTTGAGTTCTTTGGTGTGACTGAGGAGGACATCCCCACCGCTCGCATCGTCGTTATGGGCGAGAGCATGAAGAAGTACAAGCTTGAGGGTGCCTACTCTGCTGAGGCTCTCGAGTCTTTTGTCGCCAGCCACGTCGCCGGCACCATCTCCCCGGACCTCAAGTCCGAGGACGTTTCTGAGGAGGACAAGGCCAACGCCGTCTGGATTCTCAAGGGCAAGTCTCACGATGAGGTGGCCTTCGATGGCTCCAAGAACGTCTTCGTCAAGTACTACGCCCCGTGGTGCGGTCACTGCAAGAAGATGGCACCGGACTTCGAGAAGCTCGGTGAGCACTACAAGGACGACGAGGATGTCGTTATTGCCAAGTTCGACGCCACTGCCAACGAAGTTGAGTCTGTCAGCGTCCAGGGCTTCCCCACCCTCAAGTTCATCCCCAAGGGTGGCTCTGATGCCTCTGCCATCCTTGACTTCGACGGCTCTCGTGACCTCGAGGGCATGAAGAAGTACATTGAGGCCAACCGTAAATAAATGCACCCCTGCATTATAGCACATTTTTTTTTGTTGTTGCGTAATTGTAATTTGCGTATCTTGATTGACTGATTCGTACTTTCTCAAAACTGGTTTCATTCACTTGACATTTTCTTGTAGCATATTGATCTGTCTGTCCTGAATCACCTTGTTCATTTTGTAGCGTAGACATATTATGTTGTGTAAGGATTACTTTTACAAACCGAGGTGTAACACCACCGTGATACGAAGCCGTGTATGTAACATGGACTTTTTCATTTCAACTTTTTTGTCGTGTTATACCTTGCAAATTGGGCTTTGTTGCAAAACAAGAATTTATTTATAGATTATATTGACTCAAAAGAAAGCCATGCCAATGTTGGGGACTTGTCCAATTGGAAAGTTGCAATAGTTTGCCTGGTAAATTTCTTATAGAAGAATGTTAATTTGTATAATCGATACACTGAAGATATGAAGCAAAACAAAGACAGCTCTCCATATACATTTCATGATGTTCAACTCCTTGCTGTTGTTTTGATTGTAAACTGTCAAAGAAAAAGGGCATTATTTTATAGATTATTCAATTCAAAGAATCATTTTTTTTTCATCTGGCAGCTTCGGACATGGGTTTCTTAACATTAAGAAGCACAGGGCTAAAAACTCAGACATGTACTTGTACCATATCAACATAGTGAAGACACCATCTTAGCTCCTCGTGATGAAAAATTACATGGAGCTGCGATCCTAGAGGAAGAGTGCATATCCGACTCCGGGCTCCACGTGGATCTGGCAAGCTACTATTAAAACAAACAAAACACACACACACGAGCAACTTCACGGGGTGCGTAGAAAGACAATTATGTGCTTTTGTTCGCAATCAGGTTCTCAAGCTCCTCAAGGTTATAATCGCATAGCCAATCGTAATATCCCTCACGCATTTCGTTGAGCACCTCGGGCACATTTTTGACGCCTGCTTGGCGCATCTCTGCCGCAACAGCCTCAAAAAATCCACGCGACTCATCATCGATGGCTGTTGCAACATTTTTGCGCTGTGGTTTGCTAGCCTCGGCCTCACGGTCGGCCTCAAGCTTAGCGCGGTACGCCCTGGCCTCCTCAAGCGAGTACTCCCTGCATGAGTTGCCTTGAAAATCCGGCTCCCGGACCTTGGCAAACTTGCCCAAAAGCTGCGAAAAGGTAGACTCGTCCATCCTGATACCACAGAAACAATACTAATCCCCGATGAACTCTACGTCAGTGGTGGCGGTCAAGCTGAAAGCAGTTTGGCGTTGCTGATGGAGAGCTTTGTGAAGATTGCCATTTGAAGGAAGTAGCTTCTAGGAGTAACAGCAGAAAATCATAGACCTTTTCTCTATTTATTCAGTTTTTTGCAACTAGATTATAGGTGAATAGTATACTATATCAATGGAATAAGCTCTTGTATATATAAAGTAGGGCATCTTGATTGATCAGTTGATCGACAACAGAACGAAATAGTGGACGAGGGGCACGAAACGAGGAGACGCAAGCAGAACTTGCAAATCTCTGGGGCCTTTGAACTGCTGGAGCCTGTGAAGAGACTCTGTGGCCATAGAAGAAGCTTGGCGTTGCCAATTAAAATTAAACTAGGCCTGGGGTATTCCCCAAGAAAGAGTACCAGAGGAGACGGGTCGCCATGAAGTCCACTGAGACTGCGATTGCTGCTTCAGCAAAGAAGAAGGTCAAAAAGTCAGCAGTAATGGGGAGTAGCGCAGCCACATCACCTGAAAGCCGTTCCAAGAGAGGGGCTAAAAAATCTTCTTCTTCGAAAAAACGTCCTCGCGAGCAGGCTTCTACAAAGGAAACGTCACGACCTGTGAAAACCTCCAAGAAACCGGAATCTGTAGCAGACAATGCTATAATCACACCAACACCATGGGCACCTATAGCAAAATTAGAGAAAAGAGGCCGTCGGAGTTCTACATTTCCAGCTGCTCGTCCTCCTGCAGATTCGAAAATGGATGTTTATGTGACTCGTGATAAACGCAAGCAAAGTGCCTACAAGCAGCGCGTTCTTAAGCTAGTACAGGAGCGAGCACCGCAAGGTTTGCCTGTAAACATTTTTGGCCTTGGAGGTGCCATTCCTAGTGCTTGCGAAGTTGCATTATGGGTACAAGACGCTTCATCTTGTCCTGTTGAGTCAAATATTACTACCGACACCACAAACGTTGTGGACAACTTTTCTGAGGCTGATGGGACGTCGAATACCTTGCAATCTCGTGCAGTCTCGAGAATACATATACAACTTGTGCCTAAGTCAAAGCCTACTGAATAATATGTTGAAAAGCTTTTGACTCTTTATATATTTAGCAAGAGCACTTTTGAAGAATTGTTGTCAGGCTAATTATGCTTGATATGATTTATTGATGTTATTTTGCTTTGTTTGTATATGTATTGATTTTCAGTCTTTTTCTAGATGTTATCACTCTCCTTTTAAGATAGTTTCTTGTTATAGGTAACGATTGTGCAGTAAAAACAATGACTCTTATTTTTTTCCTTAGCCTGTGAGAGAATTGAACCGTATGAAATACAAGGTTTTATGTTAGAACAACAGTCAGGCTAGAATGAAAATCTACCAGCGTAGTAAAGAAGTTGGGCAGGCACATGGTATCTTGGTTAATTTTGTTAATTTGCTTCGTTTGCTTTTATTAACTTTCTACAAAAAGACAGAAAAAATATCATCATACACCATATACCAAGGCAGTTGGCAAACATGCTCGCGTTTTCAAGTCGCGACCTCCATCTTTACAAGGTCTTGCTATAATGTATGGCAGTCACCCTCCCAGTCTGTACGAGTGCACTCAATAATATCAAGTGGTCGGGTCGTTCGGTTCCTTCTTCACTTTTTCTCCGGTTCCTTCTTCAACGCATGGGCTTCATCTTCTTTCTTCGCCCATGAGCCAATGGCATAGGCGGCTCCTGCAATAGCAAAGAAGGAGAATAATGTGTATCCGTACATCGTTTGATATTGTCTTGCAGCAGCGCGGTGCATCTGTCGCAGTTCGCGTCCTGACTCGCTTCGGCGCATGTATCTGGACATCATGCCCTTGGGGTCTTCCACATCAAAACCAACTTTGTGCTCATGGCCATGCGGAGAAGAACCCTCTCCAAGCTTCGGCTTCTCCTCGTTCATGATTTCTCAAATCACCCTTCTCGCACCTCTTGCTAGCCTTGATTTGCTCTGCGACGATCTCAATATCCAATTCGGTTCTGGAATTGCTCCAGGGACAGTGAAGATCAGCTTCACTCTTCCCCTTCTTCTTCTTATCATTATTATTAAATTTTAAATGTTTTTTGAGTCATTTGCCAATATAGATATTGTGATCCTCGCATCGGATAAAATCAATATGAAGATGAGCTGGGGAAGAGAGTATTGGATGAGAAGAGGGCATAGGGTAAACGAATGAAGAAACGCATAGTGCTGTTTTGCAACAAAACACACCAGAGTAAGGTAACAGTGCACTGATTCATTCTAGATTCCTGGTGGTCACATGTAACTCGTGTCTGTATTTAGGGAGGTCTCGGAATTTAAGAAGTGGGATGCGAACTTAACGTCTTAGATCGCTTGGGAAGGTTTAACTGGAGTGATGTAAAAAAGAGTGGCCGGGCAGGTAACAGGGTAATTTAGATTTTATCAGCCTCAATGCTAGTGTTGGAAACTCCGCTTTGGTCAGCATCAGGCTTTGGGTCAGCATCAGGTTTTGGGTCAGCATCGGTTGCAGAAGGTTGGTCTTGGGACCTTTCTTTGTCATTCTTCTTGGCTTTCTTGTCCTTCTTGTCCTTTTTTACCTTCGCTTCCTTTTTCTGTTTCTTGCTCTTCTTATCCTTTTTATCGTCGGAGGATTTCTTGGATTTCTTGGTCTTATTAACAGCAGCATCTTTCGCAGACTTCTTGGACGATCTGGAGGATGATGAGGACGAAGAAGATGATGATGATGAAGACGAAGAGGACGAGGAAGAAGAGGAGGAAGAAGAAGAAGAAGAGGAGGAGGAAGAAGAGGAAGACGAGGACGAGTCTCCAGAGTTTGCACGCCTGCGCCGGCGAAGAGCGCGCTTCTCACGAGTTGATAACTCTCGCCCTTCAATATGTCTATCCGGGTTTCTGGGATCATCTCTTGTTTGGTGGTCGTCACCGCGCCTTGAGGCATAATCCCAATTGTTAGGATGGTAACCATAAGGTGGATATGGCTCGTCGCGTCGACCCTGGTCACGAGGTACGCGGCCGTAAGGGTCAGAATTTACTGCGTAGTCACCAGGGCCTGCGTATCGAGGTCGGCGACCCAACTCGTCTTCACGGGGAGGTGCTCTGTCATATCTACGATTGAATCGTGGGTCGTCGCGATAGCTAGGAGGTGGAGGATAAGGACTGCGTCCATAGTCGTTATATCTTGGATCATCATAGCGGTCATACCTTCGACGGTCATCGCGGTAATAATCAGGAGGGGGACGACGATCATATCCATCATCACGATATCGATAAGGTAAAGATTCACGAGAATTATAGCGGTCGTCATCGCGGTACCCGCGTGGATCACGGTTTCGATTGTCATAAAAGTCATCGCGATGGGTTGGGTGTTGTGGGTAATCATCGTAGTATCGGCCATCGTGGTACCTTCTATGATCATCACGGTAATGTTCTGGATCTCGAGACTGTACATGTGGAGGATGAGGGGCGGGGGCGGAAGTGGACATGGATGCGGGCGCGGGTGCGGGTGGGACTTCGCGAGAATTGCGATCGCGGTGTTCCGGCTGTCTTGGTGCCTGCAAAGGTGGAGGTGGAGATCTTCTTCGAGGAGACCTTTGCTCTTCATCATCTGCAGAATATGATCGCGCTCTAGATGAAGGGTATTGGGAAGACCCTGGTGACCTCGACCGGCGGCGTCGACGATGTTCGTCTCGACGTAGGTCAGGTTTTCGGCGCTCTTCCCGATTGAAAGCGCTTTTTCGAGGAGGTGGAGCGAGAGCGCCTGGGATGCCATTATATCCCGTTTGTGCCTGTATAAGCATTGTCCACAATTTCTCCATGAAAGATGCGCTCTGTTCAGGTTTCATAAAAGCAGCGATGGTAACTTGTAATTTCTTGGGCTGAAGACCGTTTTCTGATGCGTATTGTGACTGCAGTTCGTTCAACACAGTTCCCGCCAAAATGTCATCCTCGAAGCCGAGCATGTCACGGAGCTCAGTGCCAATCCAGCGTTCAACATACTTAACATTAGCTTTGCTGAAGTCTATTTTTTCCTTGAATACTGCTGGTGTACCACGAAGCTTGGCCACATCCTTTTTATAGCGTGCAGCAGAGAGCCCATCGCTGCCATCCCCAACTCCACGCAGCATGGTGCGGTCCTTCGCAAAATAGAAGGGGTGACCAAGGACGGCCCTAGTTATGCGTTCAATTAATCCAAGGTCAAGCTAAGCTGATCTATCGCGTGCGCTACGCCACTAGTCCTAACAAGGTCTGCTGCAGAAGCGGTGAATCGCTGGTGCTTCGTGCTTTTTCCCTTTTGTTAATGAGAGTTGCTCTTATCATTCATTCATTAAAATTCGCTCGTTCTATGTCTCTTTTGTTAGTTACTCACTAGGTAGTACTAATACCACCGGGTAAATCATGGTGCTTTGCAATCTGCGCTTGCTCACTGTTGTTAACCGAATTCAAATGAAGCATTTGGAATCCCTTGTGCCGGCGGCGTTCACAAAGCAGTAGCTATGGGATGGGAAATGCATTTTCTGGAAGAATGAATATGCTTGAAAGCTTTCAATTTCATTGGTATTATGAAAGCAGCTAACACGTAAACATTTCAGACAGTTCGAGTAGTTTCCTAGCTTCAAATGCATGTGTACGTATATTGTGAACAGTGGTGTCTCAAGGACAAAGTTAGAGAAAAGATTCAATGTAATTTTATTGAAATTCGTCTGCAGAAAAAAAATTACTTGGAGGCGTTCAAGCCAGGGTGAGCGCCGGTGGCCACAAAGTTAACTGTGTAGGCGGCAGCACCAACAACTGGCGTAATGACAAACCAGTAGTTGGAAATGAAGTAGTAAAGCACGGAGACAGTTCCAATGGAACCAATCGAGTAAGGGCTGCGGAAAGAGCCACCGTGAGCGGCATTGTGTGCAAAAAGTTCGAGAGGATTCTTCATCTTGCTGGAAACAGTGCTCTTGGGGTTTGCCACACTCTCGGGGTTACGCACATCGTTAATGAGAAGAGCAAGCATGAGACTAGAGGAAGTTTCCGGACGAAAAACCTCCAGAGCCTTAAAGAGCTCAAATCCAGCATAGGCAGCAGCGAAAAGAGGGTTGCTAGTCACACTAGCAGTGCTGGTGCTAGGAGCAACGTTGCTAGCGACAGTATGTCCCTCCTCATGAGCTAACAAGCAGCGCCACTGCTGGATACGCTTGGCGAGAGAGTAGTTCGGACCCTGGTGTGACACCACAGAGTTGTTGAGCTTCAGGCCAGAGCCTTCAGCCGGCTTGAGCACGTTGGAAACCATGTCATTCTTGCCCATGATCTTCTCCAAGAGCTTTTGCCATGCAGGTGCAGACTTGTAGTTCTCCTTGGCCGCTTCGTAAGCATCCTCGTTAATCATGTACACGTCAGTGGGCGTAAGGAGAAAGGCAAGGGAGGTGGATGTCTTGCGCTGGGCAAGGACCTTTTGCATGATAGCATCACAGGCAATGGACAACTGCACATGAAGGGCACCATCAAGGTAGGTGTAGTTACCAATCGTGAGGTCTTTACCAGGGCATACTCCGACAAGCCAGTTGGCAATCTCCGGGGTGGCTCCCAAAAGGTTAGCACCAGCGTTTTCGTAGAGTTCTTCGTCCGTCTTGAGCAAGGTTTGAGCTTTCTTCAGGGGGAAGGTAAGAGTACCAGGGGAGGCACGAACCTTCTCAATAAGCTTCTTCCAGATCGGAGCACGGTCCAGATCAATGCCAACCACGTTAGCACCGCACTGAAGCAAGAGATCGAGGGGACCCATGGCAGAAGTCGCACCCAAGAGAACAAAGTAACGGTCGCTGAGGTCGTACCACTCGGGGTGCTCAATGCACTTTTTCACGGCATCACCAGCGCTGGGTTCAATCACGCCCTCAGTAACCCACTTATCAAGCTGGGCTACAAGCTCATCACCTACAAGAGTCTTGCCGTTGTACAAGACACGGGCCTCCTTTACTGAGCGCTTGCCTTCTCCCTTAATAAATCCAGTCTCATAACTTCCCTTGTAAGTCTCCATAGCTTGAGCCAAAGACATTGCCTTGCCATCACGCACAAACTCAAAAACCTCGTGAGCACGCTTCAGACCATCGCGAGCGACCTGGAGAGCATTTTCCTTGGACCGAAGAGATACCCGGATCTGGGTCTCAATGTGCTTGATGTAGCCGAAACGCCACTTGCGGGTCTTGCGAACAGCGGCGGCAGCCTCCGGATCAACGTTTGCAACTGCGTACTCCCAAATGCTCTGGTTAGTAACAGATGTGCTACGCTCACCAGTGGCATCGTTTGTGACAGGCCAAACGAGACCATCCACCTTCTTTTGTGGGGCTCCACCATCCTTAGCCGCAGCAAGTTCTTGGGAGCGCTTGCGGAATTGACTCTTGCGATTCTTCCACATGTTCAAGACCATAAAGGGGCCGCAAGGCGGGTATGTGAGGATTGGGATGACAAAGAGGAGACGCTCCCAGGCAGAGCCAAAGGTGTAGTAAGTTGTGAGGGCGACGTACATCTGCAAAAGCTCACCAGTGATTCCAGTTGGGTAGAGAACCATGAAGAGCGAATAACGAAGCCAGAAAAGAGGGTATGGCATCTTGGAGCCCTGGAAGGCAGGAAGAAGGTTTAGCGCGTAGAAGAGGTAACGCGGCACCTCAACAGAGGCCCAGGAGCCCACCATAAGCAAGAGACTCCAGTGAGAGTGGCATGCAGAAGCAGGCCAGGTGTAAAGCCAAAGCACGAGGAGACGAGAAGAAACCTGCATGAGAACGGTCATAACAGGGGACTTGACAAGGCGGATGATGGAGTGAAGAACTTCGAGCGCAGCGAGAGACTGCACCACAGCAAGAACGTTTGAGGACTCCTGCCAAAGTTGAGCAGCGCTTGCGCCGTTCATGATGGCCTTGGCCACCTCTACCCACACGTAAGCCCAACCTGCGCAGGACGCCAGGTTGTAGGCAATGAGGTACATCTTTGCAGCAGACATTCTGTATTAGGATTGACAGACGCTCTTTTTAAAGGTTTTTTGGTCTTCACCTTTTGATGTGGCAAGTAGTACGAATTTGTGTCGTATCTGCTTTCTGCAAGAAAATACCACCACAGAATCGATTAAAGTTATCTTTGCAGAGAACAATTCTCTTGCAAGGAAACTTGAACAAGCAAAACTATGCAGTTACAATAGCTATTGTGCGCGAAGGCGCAGTCTCGAAGCTTATATCTGCACAACCGATGTACTTCTCCAAGCACAGTAATGTAGAGTTAAGTTGAAAGAAAGAAGTAAATTCCCTCTTTCTTGACACCTCGTTTCTCAAGCCCGCGCGAGAGACAAGCCAGGCCACCTTCAAACTGTCACGAAAGGCCACCTGCCCCCAGGTACAGAGTCCCAAGCGACCTACACCAGCTACAAAGGTAGTCCGGCCCAGCCAAATTGAAGATCTGGCTGAGCGTGCGTGCTTATCTGGCAATGATCTTTCTCGCACTTGCTCATTTCACATCGACGACGCAAGCGGAGACTAAGCGGTCTATTTAAGTAGGAAGAAGTGTTGAAAGAGGCCTATATCTCCAAAACGCGTTCCGCAAATCTTTTATTTCCCCCAAACGCGTTGCGCAGATTAGAGACCTCAGTTCTGGTCTTGCAGCAGACCTCAATTTTCGAAAAACCCAAACCAGCAAGAAGCTTTGCTTCGAATTGATCGCTCTTGAGCGCGAAGGGTCGAGGTACATCAGATGGCGAGCTTCAAGGATGTCCGTCTTGCGCGTAGGTAATAGGTGCTTCATTTCAGTGAGCTGGGTTGATGTAGGTAGCGTGATGATTGGGCTAACGCAGATTGGGAAAGTTCATGGGCTGGTTCGAGAATTCAGGCAGGGTCCAGTCCAGCGGAAAGGAGGGCAGCTTCGCATGGGTGGAGGCAGATCAAGTACGTTGTAAGCATACCGATGATCGATTCTTCAAAGCTAACGATCTCTCACCCATTCTTGGAGGAAATTCAAAAGACTGTGCAGGTGGATGTGGGCCTGACGCATTTTCAAATTTCAAATGTGGGTCTCATCAGGGCCCGCGATACGGAGTCATTTACTGTATCGAGGAAGGAGCGTGCAATACGATTGGCAATAACATCGCGCTGGACGGGCAACGAAGACGTTCTAGCGCTGCAGTTCTGTGACGAGGAGACTGCCTCTGATGCAGAAAACCGACTTCGCCTTGCAGCTCAAGGGACAAGTTTCGTCCAAGCTGAGGATTTCCAAATTACCGATGAAGAGTTATGTGCAATTCTTCTTGACCCAGGATTTCCTCGCATCGTCGATCGCGTCGCCCAGCTCCTCCAGCTTGCTGCTCCTCCTCCTGATAACTAAAAAGCGCGCTTCATTCTCGCCACCGAAATCTAAAATCTAGCACTATATTTCAACTGCAAAGTTTCCAGGACAATATATTCTCATTCCTCAAAAAAGAACTCGACTCAGTCTGAGGCTGCTTTACCATGTTCTTATTTTAGCGTCACTTTTGGACGAGCTCTATGTTCTTCGTATTGCAAGCAGTCTCATGAATACGTGAGAGCCGCATCGTTTCTTTCTCAAATATTCCAACTTCAATCAAAGAATATCCAAGCACATGCCAGTCCTACCAGTATCCACTACCACCCACACTAATCACTACTAAACCCTCTTGCTATGCCTTTCTCTACCCTTTCACTACTACCTCTTTCTGGTATCAGAGCTCTAACTACCCACCTGCCCTATACTTTACTCTATCTACCAACCTACTCTCTGTGATTAGAGAGAGACAGTGATGATGCGATCTTACAGCCTCTAAGGCTAAATAGTTCAAACGATAGGCCTCTCGAGCTAGCTTGCCCGAGGCCCTTTGTCCCCTATGATAATTGTGAACTTATCAACTCTATGGTTGGTAATAAAGAGGCCTAAAATATGGGCCAATTGCACACCGCGGCTGGCTGCCGAAGTAAAGCGTGCGGCTGCTGCGATGCTAGCGTAGTAGAGATGATGGTAATGAGACAGTAGATATTGGGTAGTAGGAGGAGAAGGAGGCTTTGTTGAAGAAGGAGAGAGCATATCTGGAGCGTGGAGCAGTTCGTAGGACTCGCAGGTTGTCAGCAGCATCGTCGCAGAGGCTCGTGTAGGTTTAGAACCCCCCTAAAAAAGATGTCCTTTCTCGCTAAGCTCCCCTCCCTCGAGAGGTCTATGCTGATCTACGGCGTCGGTGGCTACACCGCGTGGTCTTTCCTCTACTCTGTCACTCGCAGCGCCCCGGCCCCCGAGAAGAAGGTTGAGGAGGTCAAGGCCGCCGCTGCCCCTGTCGCTGAGACCGTCAAGGCCGCCGCCGCCCCCGCCGCCGCCTCCTCCCCGCTCAAGCTCGAGGGCCCCAACGACCCCGCCGTCCTCTTTGCCCTTCAGGACATCCAGTCTCGCCTCCAGGTCATCGAGAAGGCTCTTCAGGTTGAGTAAACAGTTTACAGACTTCACAATTGATTGACTTTACATCATCCATCTTCGTATCTCATACCCTATGCTGTGCACGCTCGGGATATTCACCATCGTCATCTTCGCCGCATAACACTGCTGTGACCTTCATCACCACCTTGACCTTCATTTACGTTTCCTTTCCTTTTCTTGAAGGTTGAGTTCGCTTTTGCCACGGTTTGTACCCTGTTCGGGATGAATCGTGGCTTCACTGAGGCACGTGGATATGTTGGTGTTTAGCAACGTGTAGGCTGAGATTGACCTTGGATATTATCCTTGCATGTACTCCGCACCTCTTCATGCCCGAGACGACAACTTGATAGGCTCTTGTTATAATCTTGCCCCCCCCTTGTATCGAGATAAAGCTTACGCTATCTCCTGCACGTAATGTACGTGATCCTTGAAAAGAGAAAATGATTTTGTATGCAACGCAAGCGACATCCGTGTTTGGGTTTGAGACAATTCATTAGATTATCTTTTGAAGAACAAAATATTATCAACTCTTACTCTCCCCTCCATCGGTCGTATCGATTTGCTAGTTGGGAAACGTTTACATGATCTCTTGCCTTCCCCGTTTGTTTGTATTCCTATCACTTAGTTGATCCAAGTAGTGTCAATAGTTAGCAGGAGGACTTGAGTGCATCTGTGTTTATTCGTAGACACGATGAGTACTACATGTGAAGGACATCTGAAAGTCTACCTAAACGCTTTGTGTGATATTAAAATAAAGTAGTGTTTTTCAATATTCGAATTCCACGACTGAGCTTCAGATCTTTCTCTAGAGGATAACTAATCAGCTTCATCAATCTTATCTTTTCAGGGAAACTTTAAAGACATGTCCCTTTTAAGAACCCATGGTGTCAAAAACACTTACATAGTTTTGGATAAAGTTCTTACATTACATACAAAATCAGTATGGATGAAGGAGGCTACTCTCACCAAAATAAATAAACCTTGGATTTTTACAGAATGTTCAAATAATGCACAACAGCTTTCTTATTTACAATACTATGTCTACAATTCGACTTTGTCTCATGAAAGTATTAGCTTGAGACGAGCATATCTTTTAACGCGATGCCATCCTTGCTACCTCCATAATAGAGTGCGCTGACGTCGCAGATGCTTTCGATTTCTCTGGATTTATCCAAAAAGTGAAACTAAAAAAAGAATAATAACAAAAAACACAAAAGGAAGAAAAGAGAGGACCGATAGAGCCAAATTGGTCCTAACCAAGTAGCTTCAGGCTGCGGAAAAGATGGCGTCAGAAGGAGGTAGTGCTGCAGAGGCAGCCTTGCTTCCCCTGACCAATGCTAGCGATGTGCGTCTTCTGCGCGCTGCATTCTCTTCGCTCAACCAGGTTGTGACGAATTGGATCCTCTTTGGAATATGTGTGCTGCTCATGCTCACGTCCAAGTACTTGACACAACTGGTATTTCTGGTGCTTGTGAACTTTGAGCTTCAGGGTCGACGAATTCGCCAGTTAAAACGCTTTCAGTATCATATGCTGCGACCCATCACGGCGTTAGTAATGGCCGCTTTTGCATATCTTGCAGTCTTCGTCGTTTTTAATGACTATTGGAGTCAACGGGACTCCTCCCCTACAGTTTCGCTTTTATATGAGGCCATCCTTACGATATTTATTCTCTTGTGGATTTTTCCATACTCTGTCATGGCTGTGTTTAGACTGAGTCTCTGGCTTCTCGAGGTCCTCGACGATGTTTTGGCTTTAAAGGTTAGCGAGTTCTATCGTCCCGTGGTTCGTGAGGCTGTCCAGTTACTGCTGATTATCCTCGTATTGATTTTCTCAATCTGGTTCTTTGTTCAAGCAATATCTGTAAATCGCGACGATGGCCAAACCAGCGCTTCTACAGTGACAAAGCTTTTGACAGGTTTGAATTTTATTACCATGTCTATCGTCATTGGGATTTCGCCAATTCTGAGAGATATTATTGCAGGGCTTGCGCTGTTTTCAGATCGGCAATTTGGCCCAAATACTCTCATTCGTCTTGTAGACGTTGCTAAGCCTGGGTACGTGCAAGCTTTGCGCTTGCGCGTCACTGTGCTACGGCACCTTGACCAGTCCATCAGTATCATTCCCAATCAAAAATTCCTTCGATATCCGATGGTCGACTTTTCACAAAATATGTATTGTCTTGAAATGCGCTTACCTCTTAATCTCGCAGATCAAAAATCAGATGATCTTCGTGATCTCTTACACATTGTAAATAATGCTCAGAGGAGCAGGGGAAATAGCAACGCTTCTCGTCCCGGCCCTGTTTTGCGTGTTGACATTCAGGAAATCAGGGCTTCGTTGGATAGAGATAGCAATTTATTGGTGCGTGCAGAGTTTCATGATCTTGGCAATGAATCATCTCGTAAAATCCAATCTGAGCTCTTTTTGTATCTCACTGAGGTCTTGCAATGCCAGGGCATTCAGCTGAGTGGACCATCGCAGGTCACCCAGCGCTCATTCCAGCACAAGCTCTTGCATGACCGCCTGTACACTGATTGATATCATAATTTACAAGCTGACACTTTGAAAAAAGGGTCTAGCCCCTCAAAATATGTGCTTTTTCAAATCTCGGATAATTTTATGTGCTCTCCATCTATCGCTTCTAATGTGTATAGTCAGCAATGTGAAGTTTGTATTCTAACTTAATTACTATCATTCCCCTTTTGTTGAGATGTTTCATTTATTAAATGCGCGTTAACTACACTGGCATGAGTCTTGTGTTTGGTAGAGATTTATGTTGTTTACCAAAATGAAAAAATAGAGACATTTGAGAAACCTGAAGGTCTACATCGATAACAGAAACATATTTAGTTGATATTCTTGAGAGAGGAAGTTAATGCATTCAAAGGTCCTTTCAAATGAAACAATCAATTCATGAGTCGCTTATATCTGAAAATTTACTTGTCAGCAGTTTTCAGTAACTTTCGCCGTGCTCGCATGGTCACCGCTGAGGATGGTCGACCTTTGACATAAGCAGGGGCCGTGTGAGCAGCGCGGGGTAATGGTCCCTTCAGAATTTTAGCAAGACGATTGTGTCCATGAACTCGCGCCAGACCAATTGCACTTGATGTAGATGCAGCTCTTAGGCCTTGGCATTGGCTGAATGGCTGGGCACCTTGTTCAACAAGAAGGCTAGCCACCTCAATTGACCCATGTAAAGCAGCAACAGCAAGAGGAGGGAGTCGTGCAATACTGCTACCTCTCCCACCCCATGTATTTGTGAAAGTAAGAAGGACTTTGGCAACGTATACGTTGTTAAACTGGGCACAAACATGCAGGGGGGTGTCACCTGTTACGTTGATAGCCTCAGGATCCGCCCCTGCATTGAGCAAGGCTTGAGCGAATGCAGCCGCATCGTTATCTTTCCAATGTTGGCCAAGGTAATGTAATGGGGTCCATGAATTGTCAAATGTTGTTGCACTAGGATCAGCATTTGCCTGAAGAAGGACGTGACCAACACTTGGTTTTGCACATCGGCAGACCCAGTGGAGCGGCGTCTTGCCGCAAAGGTCTCGAGCATCGGGATTTGCGCCCGCCAATATCAGCGCTTGGGCAATCTCGTGTGCACCCCATTCTGCAGCCTCGTGAAGAGCAGTTCTGCCATTTACAGGCGCCCTCGCCTTGACTCCATCTATTGCAGCTCCCTGTCGCAGGCGAAGTTGAGCATCGGCTAAATCGTGTTCATGAATCGCGTCGAAGAGCCATTGCTCAAGTAACCCCTGGACTACAGGTACCTCTGGTGTGGAGTTTGGCTTTTGAATCGACCTGTCGCGGGCTCTATCATTCTCCACCTCTTGCTTCATGTCCAGGGTCTACAGTCTGTGCTCCACGCACCGCCCTCGATGTGGAATGCCTGCCTACGACTGGATATATGATTGCAGAAATCAGTTTTTTGCTGCCGCGCCACACACTACCGCATTTATTGAAGCTACGAGTAGCAACCACTACATTATGCTTCTCCCTCGAGAACTATGTTTATTTATTGAAATCTCAGCATTAGGGTCTTTTGGCACCGCGCTTCGTTGGCGACTTTGCGTCACTTCTCTTGGTAGCAGTCTCTGTCATCGGCAGAGCATACCTCTTTCGTTTCGCAACACCCTTTATATATATTTATTTTAAAAGAGCAAACACATTTATGTAACTCTCTTGTTAACTTACTTGGGCGTTTCAACCCTGCACCATGCAGCATTTCCAAGCCAAAGTAGAGGCTCCGTAGCCAAAGCCACACTCTCCAACAAGTACGTGGCGACCTGTAAGATAAATTCGAATGCACAAGGTGTGCACAGATGCACAGCCTTCCTCACATCTCCACTGGGACCTGTCCTAGTCCGACTCTCTGCAGCTGTCTAGTGTGGACTTTCCAGCACACCTTCGCCGTTTCTTTTAAGTTTCTTCTTCCACTCTTCTTTGCAGCCAGTCCTTCCCTCCTTCGGCTCGCTGTGTACCGAATCCGTAGGCGTCCGTCGTGGCCGCTCCCCGCCTGATCCCAGCCTCTTTTTGCCACGACGAGGGGTCGTATTCGGTGATTTATGCCAAATCAGGTGTATTTCCTCTAGCTAGATGATGTGCACAAAGAACTAAATTCAATGTTTTGATGATGCTTTTTATAATGACGGGAAAAACAAAAAACAAATTATATTTTTCAAATGGAAAAAAAGTTGATTTACTTTCAGAGTAGTACTCCGCGCCGCATACTTTATGCTTTAATATCCGCACACTCCGCGCCGTATGCCTTTATATGTCTATACACCCCGAGACAATATCATACCAGACACATACACTCAGCATTAATCTTATGAAGGAACCGTACAGAACCCTCGCGGTTTTGTGCAAACTTTCTCACAAAACCAGGTGAAAGTACAATCAAACACGCGGCGCAAGAGAAACCTCCCTGATATACTTTCCTGATGCGGTCGTTTTTCCGGGGCCCCGCACGAAGTGCCCCGGAGCAGCATTATCTGCCAGAGGCTGGCGTCAGTCGATCGCGGAAGCGAGCTGTGTCGAGAGCAGTATCGAACTAACTCGGGGTCGCGATGGCGTTGTATTAGAAAAGCGCGGCGCCGCGCGCGTGCCTCCATCTTGTTTCCATCGCCGTTCAGTGCCTTTGACAGGATATGATCTCTCTCTTTCATCGCATTAGTTCCTTCGCAGTTTTTTTGTTTCTTTTTCTCCTTCTTTTTAAACATGAGAATTAACACTCAAGTTGAATCTCCTTTTATAATAGGACGATGATGTGCGTGCACCGGAACGATGGCCTTGCTTGCTTTGCTTGCTTTGCTTGCTTTGCTTGCTTTGCTTGCTTTGCTTGCATTGCTTGCATTGCTTGCATTGCTTGCTTTGCTTGCATTGCTTGCATTGCTTGCATTGCTTGCATTGCATACATTGCATACATTGCATACACTGCTTGCAATGCGTTTTTTGCAAAGCTCAGCAACAAGTCTTGCAGAGTTATTTGTCCTTGTTGTCGTGACAGGAATGAAGTCCCAAGGTCGCTTTGAAGAGTCCCTCTCGCAAAGATCATTGCGCTCTGCTCCAGCGAGCTCCTGAAAACTCAGCGAGCTCCTGAAAACTCGGCCGTCTTCAAGGTCACCGCGCCCCGCTGCAGTGCAGGTTTCGCCCATGGTTTCATCTCCCGCAGACCGGCTCGCGGGCGCGACGACCTGCCCAAGCTCGAGGTCTCCTCGCATGAAACGCACGGTTAATAAGCCAGCTTCGAAGAATAACCAACGTGGATCTCGCTGTCCAAGCAATAGCTCAGTCAGTACCTTCAGTTCTGACGCATGTTGTAGAGGCAGACGGTCTCGGCATCCGCAAGCTTCGCTTCCTCGAAAGCGCCTCAGGCTCCGACCCAAGCGAAGCTGCACTTTCCATCACCTTGGACGCCTTGCTCCAAGCCAACCACAGTGTTTGGGTGCGAATGGAGTTTGCGGAAACCTCTGAAACTCAAGGCCGACCCATCATGATCGCCACGGCGGTTCTTGGTAAAGTTGAAGGCTTTCACGACTTCTGTGGATTGCCAAGTTTGCAATACATCGAAGCCACGATCATCGTGTGTAAAAAAACAATCTAGCACATGATGAAAAGTCAAGGTGTTTAACGCTCACGCACAAACAAACCTCTCTTCACAAAGTTGGGTCGCCGCTGCTCTCTTCCGGAAGGCCTTCGAGGTCAGGCTGTCGATGGATTCTGCTTCCTACCCGAGGAAGTCTCAGGCAAACTTGTCTTCGGCCGGAGAGAAACCTCTTCGAAGGCGTTATTCTCTATCTTTGCGAGGAACTCGAGGATTTGAGAAAACAGTTTCTTTTCATTTCTTCGTTCCTCTTTTTATTCTGTTCCGTAGTTCCTTCTTTCTCATTAAGTCTGTCTGTGGTTGGTTACATTGTTGAAACTGGCTGGCGAATCGAACTAGACTAAACCAATGGATGGAAAACGGGCTGACATGTGCAAGACCAGCTGCTGGTGCTTCTGTGACGGCCTGCGCTCATCCCTCCGCTCCTCAGCATAGCATTGCAATACGCTTGCTTGGCAATCCATCATAGCAGTGCGGCAGGATTGGCATTTTGATCTGTGCATAAAACCTTATTATTTTTTTATTATTATTTTATGTTTTTAATGTTGAAATACAAGACTCTGCCGCGCCTTTCTCTCTTTATTCTTTCCCGTTTTTCGAACAATTTTTTTTCGTTCTTTCTTTCTTTCTTTCTCTTCTTTTAAAGGATAATCAATCAAAGTTCTTGTCGCCTTACGGATCAGCACCGCGGGAACTCGCTCGGCCTCAGGCAACCTGGCACGACAGGTATTATGCCAGAGGACAGCCCGCTGCCTTGGATACCTTGCTTCTGCCTCCTCTTCGTTCAGGGTTGTCCATTGCAACCTCACGATCTCATGTCTTCATTCGTGCGGGTTGTAAAACAATAAGTAACAAAAGTGCAGCATTCCTTCTCATACGAGGACGACTTCTTCTTGCTGTTGTTGTTGTTGTTGTCATTATTCTTCTACACTGTAACAACTACATTCATTAGAACTTCATGAAATGACGGCTTTGGCAGCCTTGGGAAAGACTCGATATGGAGATTCAGGCGATCTCCTCTTCCTCTCGTTTCGAGCATGAGCTGTGTCAATCCATATGATTGATTCCTGACTAACGAAAGTAATGCTCACAATTCAATTTATACCTACCTAACAACAGTAGAGAGCTACAGCTCTGCTTACCTTGAATCATAAGACTCCCTCAATGTTCAAGTTTCATAATGACCGATTGAAATAATAACGAGAGAGAGAAAGAGAGAGAAAAAAGAAGAGAATTCAATTTACCAAAATTGTGTGTTCAATTCATTCGTTCATTAAAACTTCGCGCCTCCTCGAGATCAATTCATTCTTTGCACATTCATTCATACATTCAAGTATTCCCTCGCGCCAAATCGCGCACAAAAGCTTGCGCCGGGGATCAGACCGGCATCGGGCAGGCTGCGCCGTCGCTGCATGGCTGCTGGCCGCGGCTATGGGCGCTGCAAAGGGCCCGAGCTCCGCGTCGAAGGGTGCGCCGCATCGGGCATCGCGGCCTTCGGATCTCGCTTCGACGTTGGCGTCGAAGCGAGGCCGCAGCGCTGCTCGCAAACGCAGGAGGACTTGGGCAATCTCTGGAGACGCGACAAAGCACTGCGCTGGACATGCAGTTCTGTCTTCTGCGAATCGCTCTCGAGAGCTCCGTGGTATTTCTGGGGACCAACTTTCGGAGCTGGCTCTAGTAACCTTGGAATCTCGCGATGACGGCATTATGAAGATCGCAAAGCCAGAAAGTTGTTGTGGAATTCGCGATGGAGAAAAAAACAGTCAGGGGGAGAGAAGTGCTGATGATGCTAGATTCACTGGCATCTGCAATTTGGAGACTTTGAACGGGAACTCTAGTGGTGCAAGGGTCAACACACAAAATGACATTAGGGCTGACGAAAGTGAAGAACCTACTCTTGACTGCATAGAAACCGAAGCTGGCGAATTATTACGTCATCCGCAAACGTCCCGCCGCCGTCCTCTGCAAATGCTTTCGTGGAAATATATGCCTGTCGTTGCGGTGACCTTGGTGGCTGTGCTGGTACACGAGACGCAACCAAGTCTAGGGCAGGAAGTCATCACGCTCGACAATGCTACGCTTGTAGAGGATGACGATGACTGCGATGCAGGTTATATGGGTTTTGTCTTTACGGGAATAGAAGTTCAGCCCAAAGGTCTGATCACATTTGTACTATTTTTTCTCGTCTACCTCATGTGGGGCATGACGTTCGTGGTTGAGCGCGTCTTGCTGCCCGCCGTTCATATGGGCTTGGCGCAGGGTCTTCGGCTACCAGATAGTTTTGCAAGTCCTGCACTCCTAGCGATCGGTGGTTGCAGTGTACCGATTTTCTTTCTTAATGTGTTGAGTATGTCCAGAACTGAGTCCTCAGCAGTAGGCGTAGGACTTGCACTTGGCTCAGCTGCTTTAAATTTCTTCATGGTGCTCCCAGTTTGCCATCTTGTTCGTGGAGATGGCGAGCTAACATACTTATACTGGTGGCCTCTTGTTCGTGACCTTAGTGTCTGCATAGTGGCATCTGCACTTCTTGCACTTTTCTGGTTTCGTTTTTCTGTGTCCTGGAGCGCTTCTGTGAATGCTCGAGATGCTGCTTGTTGGCTCGGGCAGGAAGCTGAATGTTGTTACCAAGGCATTTGGAGTAATCCAGAGCGCCTGGCGCCCGTGGAGTATGGAATCCTGACCTGGTACGAAGGTATTGTGCTACTCCTGGTGTATGTGGGTTTTCTTATTCTTATGAGAGTTCACCACCGTATTAAATACTTCGCAGATCGCTTTTTTCGCATCATTGCAATCTGTTTCTGCGCTTCAGACTCTGTGGCCAAGCAAGATGCTGTGCGCGAAACGCTGCGAACCCAGGCACAACTGGAACATGCTAAGCTCGGTGAGAACTTGCAGAAGGACAAAGCAAATTCTCAAGCAGCTCGAATGCTTGAGAAGATGACACGGACTGCAACTGGCGCCTCAAGCTTAAATCGTACAGCCGGCATTCTGCAACTTCTTGCAAGCAACACATTTCTTTCAGGGTCACCCCAATTACAGCGTGCCTCAGCAATTATGATCATGCGCCAAAAGACAGGGGATTCTCATTCTGCTTACCAATCACTCATGCAGGGTCGTATGGGGCGCCTCTCGCGTGAAGCTCTGCTCCAATTTGTAAAGGAATATGACGTGGAGATTATTGGAGCCAAGAAAAAGGAATTTTCAGGACCGGGCTGGGACAAGGCGTGCGATGATATTGTATCAGAGCTTTTAGAAGCTATTAGGACACAGGGCGGCCATGCGTCAGAGGAAGGATTCAAGAAATGGTTTGTGCTTAACGAAGCGCGCTTAATCCGGGAGATTAACTCTGCTTTTGATTTACTCGATGAGCTCGAATCTGGATCTGTCAGTGTGCAAAAACTTGCCTCTGTGCTTCAGCTTTTAGGTTGCCACCCAAGCAAGGAAGTAGTGCGAATCACCCGAGACAAGCTTGAAATTGAGTCACACTCCCAAATTGGACGTTTGGAATTCAATGAGTGGTACCGCGCATGTATGGCATATTCTCCACGCTTACAAGGAACAGCTGCACTGATGCGAAAACCTGATCTCATTAACACAATTCGTGCTTCAATGAAGCATGGGCATACTGACTTTTCATCTAAATCTGTAGATGACGGCTCCTTGGTACCTGTGGGTGGATTGTCAAGCGATAAGAAACTTGACACCTGGGGGCGTCCTATAGGGACCAAAGTACCTGGTATTCATATCTGGTATCCTGATCATGGCAACTCGGATGCTGGCCGAATTAATAAGTTCTTTCATATTCTCGGTCTGCCAATTCGCATCCCAATATATTTGACAACCGTTGTATGCACGGGGCCAGCGGAGGGTCTTGGCGTGAAAGGTGGAGTACATTGGCTTCTCATGGCGATCTTTTGGCTTGCACTGCTGACATGGGGGGTCCTGTTCGCATGTGAAAGCATCACCCTGACGCTGAACATTCCGTCAGCGTCGTTGGGTTCAACTATTCTTGCCTTGGGCCTGAATGCTTCTCATATCATTTCGTCTATTCTTCGTGCCGTGCTCGCCAGAGGTGATGCCGGTTATTCAATTGTTCGCTCGCTGGAGCTCTCTATCAAGGGTAACATCTTTGATCTCTTGGTCAGTCTGCCGTTTGCTTGGCTTATCGCAAACGCAGCACGGGGTCATGCTACCCATGTAGGTGCATCAAACATTGGCACATCTTTTATTATCCTATGTGTCTTTTTACTTTTGCTTTTGATTCTTTGGACCAGCGCGCGTTGGCGTGTCAACCGTCTTGTGGCTGTCGCGATGATGGCTCTTTACGTACTTTTCATTCTTCAGGATGTTCTCCTGGCAGATTGGGAGAAAGCTGTGCCATCTTATGTCTATTGCAGTGGATGTAGTGATAGCATGGTTTGTGCAGCCATTTAAATGTATTATTCTTATCTCTGTAAAAGCAACACTCCTCATCATATGCGTGTACGCACTTTCTTTTCCAAACTAAACAATGGCGGACACTGGAACATACATAAACTTTAATGAACATTTTCTGATTATATTTCAGTCCGTTTCCATTCTGCCCACAGTGACAAATCAGTTCATCAAATGTTTACAGAGTATTCATAACTTGAAATAAATGCAACAAGGAAAACACAACGTTCATTATGTGCTGAAAATAGTAAAAAGTAGGATCTTAATAGAAATTCAACAAAGTAACGTTTTTAACAACTCTACTAGATGGATGACTTTATATGTGTGCAGTAGTTTAGGTTGTAGTATATCTTCATCTAGACTAAGTTATTTAGTCTTGTTCAGGCTGGGAGGCCACCAAACCTGTAGAAGCCTTGGATGCAGGAGGTGCGAAGTAATCCAAAGACATCCATGACATATGCTTGGAATCTGCATTTGATGCATTCGAATCAAGATCACTAGGATCAAATTCATCTAGACGGACCAGAGGAAGATCGTATCTCTTAACAGCTCGAGCAAAACGACGCAATTTGGACTTATGCAAATGCATTCGAACGAGAACCTCGGTTTCTGTGCGCGGAGAGATAAAGTTCATGCGACGTTGCGAGAAAGATTTAGGTACATACATGAGGTAAGGAGTTGTATGTCCACCGAAATTTGCTTCAAACCAGTTGTACCCTAACCATGAATTGCACACGGAATCTGTAGTGAATGAATTAATGAGCCAAGGTTTGATCCATGCAAGTCGTGTGACTACATTGCGCATAGCACCACGATTATTTACACCGTCTTCGTAAACATAATGTAGACGATCTAGCAAGTTTTTATCTTTCATTTTAGGCCTTAATTCACTGTGAATGCGAAGTGCAATCTTAGCAAGCCACGCGTTAGGCCCAGGACCGCGGGCTGAATGGTCTTCTGGTTCAATATGTATCGCTACATAGGCAAGGGAGTTCCCAACATAGTATTGTGAATCAAGGTTGCCACGTCCACGCGCATTGACTAGAATCCGGGTATTGATGGGATATTTCTCGGCCTCGGCACCAAAGTCTGCTTCGTGCAAAAGTTTTAGAAGTATTGCCATCATCACCTCATATGTACTAACCCACGTGTTGGGAGGCAAGGTTTCTGACACTTCATCTTTAAGATTCTTAACCTTGTCCATATCAAGTACAAAGTCACCTCTAACTGCTCGAAACCGTAGAACAGCCCAAGCACGGAGAAATTTGACGACCTGAAGTACAGACATGGGGCCATCTTGTTCCTTGCCCATATTGTCATGTACCTCGTCAAGAATATTTTGGTCGAAGGAGCATTCGCGGTTAAGATCAGGTAGCGGTGGAGCTTGCGCGGGTAGAGGGGAGACGCCAGCAGCGATGCCTGCGAAGTGCGACCAGGTGTTCAGGAAATGCGAAATCGCCGAACCATCCATAAAAACATGAACAAAACTCACGGTAAGAATAGTATGCTCATGTGCCGGCAACCAAGTAACATGCGCCACGAACGGAGGTACAGATGAATCAGTCTCGAAAAGTTCATCTTTCACAGGTGCCGCGAAGAACTTATTCCATGAGGATGCTTTAGGTGTTTCCTTAGATTCAGGAGGTGCCCATCGCCTTGTGCGGAATGTCAAAGGGCAACCTTGCGACTTTTCAAGCACGATACGGTACGGTTTTCCTTCGTTGAATTTTTGGAGGCGGCCAGCCATAATTGGGAAACGATCGATGGTAGCCTGTAATCCATCTTGTAGCGCTTGCTCTGGTAGCAACTCTGCAAATGCATAACCTATGGGAACATGTGGAGCACGCAAATAAAGCAAATCTGAGCTGCGAACAGGGACCTGCAATGCTGGACGCCCTTGAGGAAGAATCCAAACTTGTCGGTCCTTGCCCATGGTGTTATATTTGCTTTTTGGTGTCTACATACAGTTTTGCTTCTCACTTTGAGTTGATGTAGGCTTCATCCATACTTCTTCATCGAAAGCTGAAAGTGAAGTACTAGATACTCTTGTTATTATTAACAACAGCATCAAACAAAATCCACAGGTGTACCTACCCGATACATCCCAATCGGAGATAGATACCGTAGTATCTCTATTAAGGGAGTCACCCTCGCTACTCATATCTTTCCTTTCACTAGAGTAGAGAAACTCAAGTCAAAATCAAATCACTCAGTCCGGATAAGCGTTAGGTACCTATATGTATTACATGAAAATAGTTATACGACGGCATAGTATGTGGCATACTATCAATCTCAAATTAAACAGTACCTACCTAGGCAGCTTTCAAAAGCGTTCTCAAGTACCTACCTACCTATCTACCTACCTGAATGATTACTCTTAGTATTATTCATATTGCAAGAAACGAGTTCAATTTTCGCAAAAACTATGTATATATAGCAATTTAGGGAAGCGATTGTCATCGGCACCGGCTGCACGTGCTGCTATCCTCAAAGAAAACTTGGATATGTAGATATCGTAGTAGGTAGCTAGGTAGTAGGTATGCGGGCTTACTCAATAAACGGTCGCGCTATTGGTTGACTTTTCTGCCTCCAAACGTTCCCTGAGTATTTAATAAGAGGGATCTAGCCATTCTAGCTAGAGCAAACAAGAATGCATACTACCTACCCAGCAGCAAGATACAATGTGCGAAAAAAAAGTGAACAAAATGACAGAAACCTTTGCTTTGCTATGAAAAGTCTAGGGGGGAAATGAACATTGATGTATAGGTACCGTTACAACTTGTGAAATGATGTGGACTCAATCTTGGCTGGAGTTGCAAAAAGCACGACGAGTAAAAGACATTGCCAAGAAGACCGCATGATCATGTGGGGGGTTCAGATTATTTAACTTGAGAGAGTGCCACGAAATGAGTGGCTACACAGTAGTAAGTATGGAAATGAATACATTGGGCATTTGCTGAGAGGCAACAACGATAGCACTAGAATATAAAACGTACGCAAGTGAGCGTATGGTGTAGGTGACAGCTTCCTAGCTGCGAGATGCCACGAATGCCCGGTGAGAAGCCTCCGCCTTGTCCAGTGCGGCATCAACAGCACACTTTGCATCTTTGTGTGATGTAAGATGACGCTTGAGTTCTGAGTAGCAGGCAAAGGACTTTTCGCATCCCTCTAGAGTACACGGATATGGGCGCTCTTTGGAGTGGATACGGATAATGTGAAGACGGAGGTCGCTTTGACGAACAAAAGACTTGAAGCATCCGTCGGAGGGGCACTTCCACTTCTTGTCCGCTTCATGGACATTTCGCGTGTGAAGCCGTAAGCCCTCGGATGTGCAATATTTTTTGGTGCATCCTGGAGCCTTGCACACATAAGAATAAGGCTTACGGGTGTGAATTCGAACATGTGACTTGAGGCACCCAATGGTAAAGAAAGACTTGCTGCAAAATGTGCACTCGTGCACACGGCCCTTGTCGGGCATGTGCGTCGCAGCATGCTCTTCCATTGCCCATTTCCAGAGGAATGTGCGGGGGCAGCCTACGTGAGTGCATTTGTACTTGCGTTTTTTGGAGGATTGGACCTCTTCGTCATCGTTTACAGCATTCGACCCAGATTGCTGAACGCGTTCAAGGAACTGCACAATTTGCGCATGGCGATCGCAATCATCAAGACTTTGATTGAGCTCATCTGAATCAGGATCTTGGCTGCTGCCCATGGAGGCCTCCTTCTTCACACACGCAGAATCATATTGACCCTCAAACACATTTGCGGATTGTCCACGAGATGAGGCACTCCAGTCACTTGCACAACTGCGGCGGCGCTTCTTCACTGACGTGCGCTTGCTACGGACACGCTTGCGCGAACTCGATTTACGACGAAGATCAAAATCTTCATCGTCATCGTCATCCCCTGCGTGAACCATTTCGTCAATATCTTCGTCGCCTAGAGCGCCATCACCTTGGTCGAGCTCATCCACCAGGCGCTGTGGCGCACGCCGAATACGCATAGTCGCAGAACGTCGCGGGCGGGCCGAAGCATATGCGGTAGAGCGGGCCATGTCGGCATTGACAGGATTGTCAGTTGTGCGACGATCGGTGCCAGGGGCATGAGGGAGTGTTGTGGGCTCGGAAGTGATAGGTCCACCAAGAATATCGTGAGGCCAGACACCATCATCGAGAAAGAGTTCTTGAAAATCAACCGGTTGCTTTGTAGTGACAATAGCGTTTGTCGCAACATTATTGTTTGACGAACTTTGCGTTTCGTGCAGATGCTGCATCGGTTGTTGTTCAAGAAGACTTGTTGTATCGTGCAGGTCAAGGTGGTCATCAAGCTGCGCATGTGACAGGTGGGTAGTGTGGTCAATAAAGACACTTGACTTAGCAGGAGCATCCATAATGACGTCAGGCATTGCCGTGGACCACTTCGTATTAAGAGTGCCATGGAGAGTGATGGAGGGGCCGAAAAATGGTGATACGGGTTCACTGGCTGTGTCGTCGTCGAAGTTATCCAGAAAGCTGCCTGCAACATTACGCTCAAAAGAATCGTTCTCTTCGTCAACGGGAGCTGTGTCATGAGTGGTATAGAGTTGTGGTCTGGCATGCACTGGATGCGATTGCTGGTGTTGATGGTTGTCAGCCATATGAATAGAATGTACAAGTGTATCATGCTCGACGATTGCACTGCCTGAGGCGGCGTCATGGTGATTAATGTGATGGGCAGCACTATCGAAAGGAGAGAAATCGAGCTCCTCTTTGGTTATGAAGTCGAAGTTCTCTGGTACACGAAACAAAAGACCTGCATGGCTACCAGTACTGTTACTCGTTGTATTGGTTGTGGTGTTTGTGCTCAGGACAGCGCCTTGTTCTGTGCTCATGATTGTGGGCGCGTGAAGCATTTTTTCCTCACTTGCTTTTGTAATCGATCTGTTTGTATACAAAGTCTCGCAGGCAACAGTGATGGAGCGCGAGCAAGTCTGCAATTGAAGTTTTGCTTCCTCACCTGTAGTTCACTTCTTTCCTAGCAATATAAGCTATTGCGTAGAAGATCGAATCTGCGAGGGAGCTGTTTCTTTCTTAAAATACTATAGTCGTGACGTCGCGCCAAAATGGACTAAGAACGTTAGTTTCCCCGTTTTCATTCATTCATTCATGTCTATTTAGATACCGTTGCTCTCCCTCTGTCTTCCTTCCGTCGTCATCCTCTCCCGTGCTGTGTCTCTCCAAGCGAACCTCTTACTGGGAGAATCGTCTGCATATTGACGTTTGATCTTGATGATCTCCAGAATTGCTCTCCTCAGGCTGACGTCGATGCTGCCAGTTCCCGGCATGACGATCTTTGCTCTGCTACCTTTATCTCTACAAATATTCCATCGCATCTTCCAAGATCCTCTAAAACCGCGGTCTCGAACGACAAATAAACTCGTAGACACAGCTGACGAGCACAAGAGAACAGAACGAAACGCTAAAGAGGAAGAAGAAATCAAGGCGAGGCAGATCGATCAAGACTTTTCTTCTTTTCTGTCCTGTACTTGCTCTCCTAGTAGTACTCCTAAGTGCCCCTATTTCCGATGTTGTTGCTTTAGTACTTACCTATACTCCCTAGTATCACCGTTGTTGCTTATTTATCCAAGGATCTTGAGAATTCAAACAGCAGAGCACAGGCCCAGTTGCGATTTTCAAAGCTTGGCACGTCGCTGGCCAGCCTTTTACGTCGCTCTTCCTCTTGGCGCGTGCTCACTGTTTCTTCTGCTGCTGTCAGCCACTACCTTTTCAATCCAGACGAGTCCAGCGCGGAAAAGGAGGCCCTTGCTTGTTTCGAAAAGTCAAGGTGGAGGGAGGATCTCAGATGATCGAGCCGCGAACTACTTGCTTTCTCCAGCGAGCAGGGGAGCGGGCGCGTGAGTGGTTTGCGGGCTGCCTGCAGCAACACCTCCTGCAAGCCTGCAAGCTGCCACAATGTCTCAAGCCTCGGTGCTCTTGGCCGTCCCCGTCTCCTTTGCGTGAGTGCTGCGTCGAAAGCTGCCTTCCGCGCGAGCGATTCGAGTTTGGTGACCGCGCGAATCGCCAAAAAAGCAGCCTCGACCAGCGTGGGTGCCACGAGCCGCCCCGCCGCACTCAGACACCTGGGTTCCGTCTCCTCCTGCCGAGGTTTTCCCCTCTCAGCGCTTCGCCTTACACTTTCTTTCTCAAGAATAACAAATAAACAAATAAACAAATAAACAAAGAGACAAAGAATCATTCATTCATTCATTCATTCATTCATTCATTCATTCATTCATTCATTCATTCATTCATTCATTCATTCATTCATTGTATTTTGTAAAAAGAGAATAAAAATTGAAACTTTCAACTCATTAACTATACTATAAGAAGAAACAAACTAATTGTAAGAAGTTATTAGAATGTCCATTCTTCTTCAGAAACCAGTTCTAAATTTCTGGTGATTGATGTGAAGAATACGGGGAAAACTCAGTTGAAAGCGAGGCGGCCGATGGGAGGGACCCCACAGCAGGTCCATACCAGGATACTTCGGAGGTAGATCGGCGCAAAGCAACGGAGAAGAGACCTTACGCGCAGAGAGAGAGACAGAGAGAGGGAGAGAGAGAGACGGCAGCGCAAATTATTTATTTATTTATTTATTAATTTATTAATAAAAATCAAATTCGAATAAATAAAATTGTACTACGTATATAGTAGTTTTAAAGTATTTTTTTTAAATAACGAAGCAATTTTTTTACGGAAAAAAAAAAAAGACATAGTTTATCCAGAGGAAGGACTGAAAGATAGAGCTTTCCCCTCGATATACCCTGTTTCCAGTAGTCTTTATCTGCTCTCTAAACTACATAGTCCAGTATAAATACAACAGAGACAACGTGGATTTTGTGTGGAGCTGGAAACTTTGCCTTCGCGATAAATGTAAACAGTGTTGGTTCTCGATTTCCTTCTCGTTTTCTCTCTTTTACTTTCTCGCGCTATCTTAAAGGTTGTCAACTACCTAGGTAGTAGCGATAACAATAGTAATCTTAAAAATGGTAATTTCCTTTTTTAATTTTAAAATAAATAACTTAAATTTTGCTCGGCATGAGAATTGAAGAAGATCTGTTATAATAGCTCATGGAGACATCAACAAACCACCTTATCGCTCGCTGTGTGTACAGCTTTCTACAAATGTGAAGTCTAAGTGAATGATCACCTTCCGCAACATCTCCATAGGGACGGCGAAAGGAGGTCGGCGGTCAGAAAGAAAAAAGAGAAAAGATGTCGATGCGCCCTCTTTTCAAACCAAATCCAAGAAAACTGCCTTTTTTTCCTCAGTTGTTCTTGCCACACCAAACTAAAAGCTCACACTTCTTACCTTTTCCCGTTGAATCGACATAGTTAGAGAAAACTAACTGTACGTACCACTATTTTCACCTTTATTTAACAAAAGTTATTTTGTTGTTGTTGTTGTTGTTGTTGTTGAAAACATTCTTCCTTTCAAAGCAGTAGACAAGGACAGGATAGAACCAAGTTGAGTAACATAGATCGATAGACAGCTACTCACCGCGAGAACTTCAAGTTGGTTGACCAGCGCAGAGGGGACATAGAAAGCTAGCTTTCAAGTTCTCTCGAGGGTCTTCCTCGACGGCTCCAGAGGCCTCAGGCACGTTTTTCCTTCCTGCAAGTCAGCTTCTCAGCGCTTCACCTTAATCCTCCTCTGACGGCCTCTCCCTCTGCGTATCCATCTACCTACCTACCTACTTCGAGTAGACAGTGAGCGATTTTGCCCGCTTCCTCGTGTCTTTGGCACCAATATTTGGGTAGATCATATGATCGATCGATATCAATCGCCTCCTTTCTCGGCTCTTCCTGAGGTTCTGGAGATGCATATGATAGATCGATGTCAATTGCCTCCTTTCTCGGCTCTTCCTGAGGTTCTGGAGACGGATAGCAAATGCCGCAATGGCAAGGAAAGGAGGGCTCTTGCGAATGAAAGGCAATCGACGCAATCGACGAAATTGAGCGACCGCCCGATCAATCAGTCAAAGCGCCGGCACGTTCGACAAGAAGAACTAGGATCTGCTGAATTGAATTGCTGATTGTGCCATCACACGAAGAATGACATGATCATGCGCCATGCCATGATGGCGACTCCTCCTTCAATCAACAGTGCGAGCTTCGCGATTCTTCGTACTGAAAAGAGATATCACAATCGATTGTGAGTTAGTTAAGTTAACGCTGTGACTTTAAGTTTCTTCGTGGCTCTTCAGGACCAGCTGTTCGTCGTCTTGTCCAGATCGCGATGGCACTTGAATGAAAGCAAGATGAGCTGGAACTGGCCTCTTCTTCAAAGTTCGGGACCTGATCTTCAAAGCTCATCGTGCCACACCACGCCAAGCCAAGTTTCGTGGTCTGCCGCCAAACCCTCACGCCGCGCGGTTCACGCAGTGGCATCCAGGCATCCTGCAGCCCGAGCAGAGGTTGTACATGCCGTCGCCGGCATCATCATCGCCGCCGCCGTTAAGCCTCGTGTCGATGCTGCTGCTCAGAGTTACTCGAGCTCGTGGTCCGTCTGATTCCTCGCGTTCAAATTCTTGAGCTTTCTTCGCCATGTCCACGAATCAGGCAGGATCCATCCATCCATCCATGCATCCATCCACCCACCACCCGGAATCATGAGCCGGCCTGAAGAATCAATCCTCACGCTCGATCGTTCGCTCCATCGACCTCCACGCAGACCTCGACCACGTCCACGCCAAGGATGTTTGCCTTCCCTGAGGTCTCTGTCTCTGCGATTGGGATTTCAAATCCAACGCAGAATATCGATTGCCATTGCCATTTCCATTACCATCATCATCACCCCAAAAGAGTAAGAAGTAACAAACAACTATGCAACTCAGCGAAAAGAAGCGAAAAGAAAGAAAGGAAAGAAAGGAAAGAATTATCTCTGAGAGAAAGGGGAGACGCTCCTGTCTTTCACTATACTTTCGTCTGTGTAGGAGGCAGTAGGAGTCTCGAGGTGCAAGATAAGTGGCATACTAGGTTGCTCTTAGAGTAGAGGAAAAAGTGCTACGAAAGGGTTCTTCGATAGCGTTTCTTCTCTTTCCTGCTCCTCCTCCAGGTCTTATTCGTGCGCGCGTGTATGTATAATGGGCCATCAGCCGGCTTTTGCAGTCGCGCTGAGGTTTGGCCATAGCGGCAATGCCCCGAGTGAGGTCGATCTTCCTGCCTCTAAAATAGCACAGCGGCAGGGAAGAACTTGAAGAACTTGGTCTCAATGGCTCAGTTCTTGCTCTTTTTATTTACTTTTTATTTACTTTTTTTATTTAATTTAAAATTAATTTGATCTTGCTAAAACCTTTTTAAAGCTAAACTTTGAAAGTACCCATTTCTTCGTTTCTATTTTTCTCTACCTGCCTCCAAAAGAGAAAAGGTGCTATTGTAACTTCTAAGTGCCACTATAGCCGGTTCTGAATGGTCACGCCCAACAGAGCACCCGTGCAAGCATACCGAACACGGTGTACAGTCAGATAGTCAAAAAGATACGGGCTGCTAGGTATCCTGGTAGTGACAATGGTAATAGCAAGGGGCTTTTGTTAAAATGTAACTCCTGTTGATTTTATGTTTATACATACATATATATTATTATACTTAAAAACAAATAATATCTTAAGTTTTACAAGGAGAGAGTGAGAGAGTTTCCAAAACCATTTTCAATTCGAAGGAGAAAACAGAACTTCTCAGTAGCTGTTACTACGCCAGTCCTAGTTCGAGAGGGAAGGACGGAGGCGCCCCTGCTTTGGTCCTTATTTTTCGCTCCGAGAGACAGAGACACACACAGAGAGAGAGAGAGAGGCTTCTTCAGGTTTGCAAACAACATAGATCATACTGATCTCTTCCTCGTGGTCCAATCTCAATTAGCAAAGGCTTCTCAGTAGTGAGACCGGATATTGCCGATTCGCTCTTTCTGCGACTGCCTTTATTGACTAATCTGTACAAATGTACAAACAAAATGAATTGATAAATGCTCGACCAAGGCTGATGTGCCAAGCAAGCAAGCCGAGCCAAGTCCAAGTTTACCAGCAGGTGGCACGAAGCCGCTACTTACTCAGTCAAGTCAGTTTGTGATCAAAGCTGATCGGCCATCCATCATCGCATTCGACCATTCAATCATTCATTCATTCATTCAAGCCGTTCCAACGCATCCAACCATGTGACGTCGCGTGCTTCCTCCAAGCGGGATGGTATCGATCCGCTCATCGATCCATAGATATCTATCTATCTATCACCCGCGGTTCTTGATCTTCGACTAAACGGACACTCCCGCGATCGCCTGTCTCCAACCGTGATCTCGATGCTGGGCTCGCTTGCCTTTTGGCTGTGCTGGGATCAACCAACCGAGCTCAAGCCTCGCTCTCAGCTCGAAGCGAGCGGCATTGAGATCAGCCCATCCCGCTTGGAGCCACTCGGGTCGGGGCAAGAAACTGCGGCACCAGCTCCTGAAGAGCCTCCTTCCGCTTCGTCGAGGGCTGGGACCACACGCGAAGATCGATTTCTTTCTGTCTTTCTTTCTGTCTTTCTGTCTTTCTTTCTTGGCGGTGGGTGCGTGCACGAGCGAGGGAGCGAGCGAGCGCTTGCGTGCGCACCGATGCTTCGCAGAAGACCACCGCCGCAGACCCTCTCGCCGCGGCATGCGTTTGGACGCCTCTTCTTCGATTGCTAGTTTGGCTTGAACTTTTCGAGGTCCTCATTCATCTGGCTACTGAAATTTCAAATTGCTGGATTTTCAAATTTCAATTTCAAACTCTTCGGCGCCGTCCTTCGAAAGTTCTTTTTTTTTAATTTGAAATTAAGCTTTTATAAACTTTATGAAAGTAGCACATGAAAACAAGGAAACAGGAGTTGGAAACCACTTGCGTCTGTATCTTCTTCACACGCCGCCTTTGACCATGCATCTGCATCTGCATCTCAAGATACCAACGAGCCAAGCTCGCTTTACGAAGGAAGTGAAGATCCATCGAAAGCGGTGGCGCTTTCCATGCCCTGTCACCTTCAACGACGAGCAAACGAATCCACGTTCCCCTCTTCTGCTCACGGGAAGGAAATTAGAAGTGTGCTTCTGTTCTGATTCAGGCACTGCACATGACAGAAAGAGACATTGTAGTAGTAGCTTGCTTGCTTGCTTGCTTGCTCTATTAGGGCAGGAGATTCAGGAGATCAGAGGAGAGTTTGTTTCTTTGTTTCTTTGTTTCTTTGTCCTCTCTCGAACAAACAGCCATAACATAGAGCACCGCCTATTCAAGCACGAGTCTTTACTTTGAGTTACTCTCCGTTCCCTCAGCTTTTTCAGGCTTTGGTATCCAATTGTTTTACCATCGCCTTTTTCGTTCAGAAGAATTCAATGATAATAATATCCGGATGCCTTTTTTCTTTTTTAAAGAAAAAAGAAAGAACTTTCTATTTATTTATTTATTTAACAAAAATTAGAAAATTAAAAAAATAAAAAAGTGAGAAAGCAAGAAGTTCCAAGATCGCAGCACCGTCTTTATTTGGATTGGCACTTTGGCGCACACGACAATCGATTTAAGGATCTCTCGTCAGAGTTGTCGTGCACGCACTAGACTTTAGCACGCGTATGCCTTTGTCCTTCAAGTTCCTCCTTCCCGGCCTCCAGCCCTCTGCACCTTTACTATGAACTCGCTTGCGAATACGAATCACCTGCGAGTTGTGTCTTCTCTTGCTCCCATCTATTCAATTCGATCCCTCTGCTCAACTCGTGAGAAAATTCTGCGACACAGCCAGATCCGGTTTTTTGCTTTCATTCAATCATTCATTCATTCAATCAATCAATCAATAGCAGTGCCAGTGCATTTCTTTCAAACTCTTTCTTGAGCTCTTTTCCTTTGAAATGGATATGAGGATTCTGGCACTCAAATTCACATGTTTGATTGACTACTCAGAGGCCTCTCCGGAGGCGTACACACTCGCACACAACGTGATTGACCAATTCATCCACGAGTAATCAGGACAACAACACCGTCGCAGTTCAACTATCGCTCATGCAGAGGCACCACACCTCCGTGCTCCAAAGCCCCGCAAGGTCAACAAATAAATAAACAAACAAATAAACAAATAAATAAATAAACAAACAAACAAACTCATTGCTCGCCGTGGGAAGGAAGGTCCTGACTGCTGTGCCCGCGTTCCTTGCTTCCTCTACCTCACCTTTATTGCAAGCTCTACTTTTAGTTTTTGGAAAGAGCGGCGTATGATTTTGTTTGCTTTCTTGGTGCGTGCCGCTTTGACACTAACCTTTTCCTTTCTCTTTTCTCTTTATTTGTTTACACTAGGTACCTTCCTTCCCGCCTTCACTAGCTTGGAGAGGCTGCTTTGGATTATGAAGCTTCTTCGTTTTTATAGGTCGCGCGAAGCACTCAAGGCGCCCAAGGCAACCAAATGCCCTCACCTGCAGCTAGAACGCTCTCTCCTCCGCCCGTGTTTTCTTGTGTCTTTGTCTTCCTCGCGTGTGCAAAGTCGCGACTTGGCTTTCGATTCCTTCAAGTTGCATTCCGCCAGCTATTTAGGTACTAGCTACTCAGTTCTTCCACTCGGATTCAAGTTCGAGCGCCGCCATGTCAAACAAAGCAAAGCATTCGTTCTCCTGTACCTGACTGATAGCTTTCTGTCTTTTGTTCGCGCTCACAGTAGCAATAAACTCACATACACACACTCACTGATCATCACGACGACCTCTCAGTCTGTCTTTGCCATCATTCGCGCTTCTTTGAATGCCTTTTGAGCGTGGTCATCAGCAGTATCGCGGCCATGATCGTTGGGATGAATGATTGGCGCCCGATCGACGCTGGTTCGCAAAGCGTGGTAACGGTGGGAGGCGATGTCGATGCCGCCGACGATGACGACGACGACGACGACGATGAAGGTGACGGTGACGATGATGAAGAGAGATGATAGATACCACCGCTGGATGGATGGGGTTTCTCGGCGAGTTTTCTCCCCAATCTGCAGACTTTCAAGATGGATGGATCATCCTTCAATGGGCAAAACTTGAGATTGCGGTGTCTTTCCAAGCGCTGCTAAATTCAACCGAATACGATCGATGCGTCTGCAGGTGCGGCGCCTTCTGAGCTACGAGTATGCTATGCCTCTCTTCAGCCTGAAAGGATCTAAGTTCATTGACTGCGTTTGAAGAATTGCACTGAGAACTTCGAAAATCTAAAGCTGTTCTTATTTTATCACTTTTTAACCAAAAAATCACTATTTATTTATTTATTTTAAATAATTCAAAAAAAAAAAAGTATATATTTATTTTTAATTTTATTTTTTAAAGTAAGAGTAAAAACAATGTTCTGAATTACAATTTTCTTCCTTTAAAAAAAATGGAATGATATGGGCAATAAAGCTTTTGCTACTTATCATTGTTCTGAGATTCCTAGATAACAAATAACCTGATCTCCAGCGCTTCCCCCCCCTCAAACAATCAATCAAAACTGCAAGAATCGATCTTCTCTGGCGAAAGCCGCGACCAGAAGCGGAGACGAGCGGTGATTAGAGTGAGTGCGGGGTTCGCAAAACCCGTAAGGCGGCTTTCTACCTTTTAAGCCTATTTTGACAGTCCCCACTATTTTCTATAGAACCTACGACGAAGGCTCTTATCTTTAGTGGCGAATCTCGACGCCCTGGAAAACTCTCTCTCTCTCTCTCTCTCTCTCTTTTCTTCGCTGCAGGTATCTGCGATGTCCAGATTGCTAAAAAGACTGCCGCTTTGGGTAGAAGTGAAGGCGTGGAATGAGCGCGTGGCAATGAATGTCCAACTCATTCATTCATTCATTCATTCAACCAATTATTCAAATTATTCAAATTATTCAAATTATTCAAATTATTCAAATTATTCAGATTATTCAAATTATCGCGATCTTGGATCTTCAAACTCTCTCGAACTGTAGAGCACGATCTCGAACCTGGCCTTGGAGCGCGGCTTGAGCGTGGCCATGAACTCGGACTTGGCGGCGAGTGCGCAAACTTTCGAAGCTCGCTCGCTTCACTGATCTCTCAGCTCTTCAGGCTCTTCTTCCTACCTAGCAGCCGCAGCCGGAGCTGGAGCTGGAGCCGGAGCTGGAGCTGGCCGTTGCCAAGGGATGTCTTTTCGAATCGAAGCAAGGTAGCCTCGCGCTGCTCTTGCCGCTCTTGCTGCCGCTCTTGCTCGAGTTGCTCGCATCGGTTTCCGCCATCAGCGTTGGGCTCCCGGACCTCTTCATCGCCGTGGTCGTGATCGTCGCGCGAATGCCGCCATGGTCAAACTCGAACCAGCGAGAACTCAGCTCAGAAAGTCCACGACGCCGCCGCCGCCGCCGCCGCCGCCGTTGGAGCGAATGGCAAGGACCTCAGCGCAGCGCTTCAGCTCGTTCCGGCGGCTCGTTTCGGCTACCCGGGAGTAGCGCCTGAGCTCCTCGGTGCCTCGATCGATCACGACGTTGATGCTCCTCGTTTCAAGGTCCTCGTGGGTGCAGTTCTTCAAATCCTCTCGCTGGTCCCTCTGAAATTCAAATTATTCCTTGTGTCGCTCGAAATATTCGAATTCCTCGTGCCGTCATGCATGCTTGGTTCTCGAGCTGCTCCACTTCGAGCTCCACGCTGTCCATCGATGTCTTCTTCGCACGAAGAAGCAAGCAAGCTCCAGCCGCGCTTCGAAGTAAGTTAGAGGGTCCAAAGCCCTTTCAAAGACGCAGGCCGCCTTCTGTAGCGAAGACTTCTTTCTATGTTGCTTTGATTCTTTGTTTCTTTGTTTCTTTGTTTGGCTGCTTATTCAGTCAAAGCGTCAACCATCAAGTTTTGCTATGAAAGAAACAGACTGCGTTGGAAAGGAAGGGCCCGTTCTCCTCTGCGGTGTGCGGTCCACTATCGATGCACCGGAAGACTCCCGAGGACCTCGTTCTTTACCGTGCTCTGCTGGAAGGAGTTGTTCTAATACGCCGGTGCTGGTTAGACCTGCACCACTTGTGGCCTGCAATGACGCGGCCACACAGTGTGAACGATGGACCGCCGTTTGCGAGGCAAGTTTTCTCCGTACTATGATGATAAGAGAAAAAATATCTAACATGATGATCGTAAGTTTTTGTTTACAAAAAGGCAAAAATGCCATTCCATACTTTATAATAGCAAAATGATGAGTTCAAGGTTAATGGTTAGGCCGAGTGCATATGTTGTGTTTCGCGAACAAAGCGAGAAGATTGATCGAAGTTTATCAGCGCTCTGCCTTCGGCACCTGGGCCTGTAGAAGGTAGATCATGTTTGAAGTAGAGTTCACCGCATCCCGCAATTCCAATGCTAGCGAATAGCAGCTGTCACTCACCACACCTCGACTCTTCGTAGAGTATGTACCTGCATAGTACATTTAGGCGCTCACTTATTTTCATTTTCATCTTTCTTTCTTCTTTTTTTCTTTTTTAAATGCAACTTTTTAGGTTAATACGAACGAAAACATTTTAATTAAAAGTTTAAACTTAATAATAACCATAATAATAACCATAATAATAATAATAATAATAATAACAACAACAACAACAACAACAACAACAACAACAACAACAACAACAACAACAACAACAACAACAACAACAACAACAACAACAACAACAACAACAACAACAATAATAATAATGATAATAAAATGATAGTAGTAAAAATTAAAGTCAAAATCATCGCCATAATATCACAAGAGCAACTTCTAGTCAGTTTCATTTTGAAGATTCAATAGCAACACTCGCGCTAGTCAAAGACTACTTCTAATCATCTTCGTCACCCATAAGTAGGAGCTAGCTTTCTCTAGAGTAGAGATCGCCGCTGATAGACTTTTTCAATCTCTGATGACTTCTTGAGGTTCTATGTGGGGGAAGGCATCCTTGAAGCATGCGATTTATAGAAATTGAAAATTCATGCGATTAGAATAGACAAGCTTTATGAGAAGTCCAGTAGTGAGCAGACCTCAGCGATGTGGTGTCGCGTTGCTGATTCCAACTTGGTTAATCATCCGTGGATTGCAGCAGCCCGTGGTAATTGCTTATGTAGTAAATTATAGGTTCTAGATACTGATATTGATTGATATTGCTATATTGCTATATGCAGCTCTGCCCGCGACGGATCGAAGTATCAGTCCTCTAAAACTATGAACAGTCAGTCACATGTGGGATGTTTACTTTAGCTTAATTCGTTCCCGGGTTCAAGGTCGTGTTTGATAGGATTCGCCTCTGGCTAGTGAAAATGTGGTTCCCACAAAACCTGGCGTTCGCACGGCCCTAAATGACGCAAATCGTAGTTGGGGGATTCTCAGGAAGTGGTATATTCTGCATATCATTTGAGTTTAATGATAAAGTGATCTGGACAGAAGTGACAACATGACTGAGAATTGAAAGGTCTTGTGGAGAGGACTTTAACAGAGTACCTCACACAATATCATATCTCCTACACTATTAGATAAGTATATGATCTGAACTTAACTGTCAAGATACAAAGGCGTGAGGCGACGGGAACTCAAGAGTGAAAGTGCACTTCATAATCAAGGGCATATGTAGGGCCAAATCTGAATCAGTACTTGCGGAAACATGTTGATTTAACTCATGATGTTGTGAGAACTACAGATTAGCTCTAGCTTAGTCTCCTCTTGTTATAACTGGACTGGCCTACCTTGGGGTTCGTCTTCCTCGTCAACCTCTGCCTCATCAGGGAGAAGCTTTCATCAGGAATTAAAGCTCGCTTTGAAGTCCGAGTCAAGGGCGTGCCAGTCAGATTATATTCACTTGGGCAGACACTCTAATAAACATATTTTTCTTAACTAGATTCCTGAATTTATAACGTTGCATATTTCATAGTCATCATACTTGCTCGATGATGTCATCACTTTCAAATAACCCCCCCCCCCCCCCCCCCCCCAATTCTACATAGGATGTACTGTTATCTATTATAGCATGCTGGCACATAGTTTTTTTCACACCCATCTTTGAAAAAGTAAATAATCATGATATCCTAGTCACTTCATACATTCAAATTAAACAGCTTCTGTTGAGCATACTAGATTCATACAATACTTATCGCTTCAGCTTTCAAAGACCTATAAACAAAGATTATTAAAAGCATCATTCCCTTTGCTGAGTTCACCAGGGTATACAAGGGCAATATTCTCTGATAGGCTGAGTCGTGAAGTGTTACTTTGCGAATAGCAAGCAACAAGGTCATAGTGGAGGGTCAGTCAAGATTGATCACATTTTCAGATTCCATGTAGGTCTACGTATGGAACCTTGATGACAATCTGAAGTATTGCTGTCAAGAAGCGTATGTGAAATAAATGAATATCTTTGTCTTAAGATGTGTAGCTAGGCACGCTTTCTTCAGATGGTTTTTAAGACCAGCAAGAAACAAACATTTGAAGAAACCATGACCAATAGCTCACAGCAATTAACACGTTCTTAAACTAAATAGAAACATGAAAAGGGGGAGAGTTCTCTGCTATCAGTACTATGCAAAGCTAATATGCTGTTATAAGAAAGATGAGCGAATTTCAAATTTACCATGCGAGTCTCTCTGCTAGAGTTGTAAAATACAAGCATACGTCAGTTGCTTGAAATCCTTCCCTGCAACCTTCCTCACTGGATCTTCACTTTGGTACTAAAACTCGCAGCAATAAACCTAAGGCATTTGAATAATACCAGCCAATCACAAAGAAGCAATAGACAGTTGAATATGTTCTGCATTTGATAATTCCAAACCAAACACCACTCTATGATGAGACAATCATTGTGCTAATCACTCGTATCTTCAGAAATCTAAGTAGCATCAATACAGAAAGCTGGAACCTACCAAGCTAACATTGATTGAGGAAGGTTATGTCAAGAGGCTTAAGTAACTGGGGAATCGAGAAAGAGCTAGGGCAGTAAAACAGAAGATAGTAAATGATAACTTGGAATCTGAATTTAAGCGGGGAGTTGCAACAACATTTAATTTATAGAAAGTAAGGCCCCTGCGCGCTTTGCTAGTATCTAAAAGAGTTCCGATCTTACCTAGCTTTTTATCGATCGGATCTAACTTCTGCGAGTTCCAAATTATGCGGTACCGGTACAAACGTGTCAATCAAAGGGTTCTGATATTAGGCAGACAATAATCAGAATGCTTATTGATTCTGTCATAGGTGTTTTGAGATTCCCCGACTTAGATGGCGGAGAAGTTTTGCTGTGATATATTTTGCCAATGAGTTTTACGTCATACATAAACTATACATAAGTAGAGGAGATGGACTTGGCAACTGATTTCAAGGTAATGTCCCAACATAAATAAATTAGGTGTATCCATTCAGAAAATCCAGAAGTTGAATCGAAGGATATATTGGCTAGCTCCAGTACTTACCTTCCTTCTCCGATAGCCTGTTGCTTCAAGATTAGTGCTATGCAGAGGCAACTCCTTTGTACGAAGCTTCGGGTCAAAATTATTGTAACACCTGGTGAGGTCTCCAATCGAAGGAACTAGTGGACAAGACATTGCTAGAGTTCTTGCAATCCCTTTGTAAAACCCTGTTAGACATAAGGTTTACAATAGAGCAAGAATAGGCAGCCACACTCACGTGACTGCTGAAGCCAAGAACTAGAAGTTTGAATACACATTATCTACACCCAAGCTTGGTTTAGCTTGAATCGATGACCGGAGAAGTTTGATTAACCTAACTCCATCGATTATCTCGAACCAATTTCAAGAATGTCTTAATCTCCCTAACCACTACATGAATCCATCTGTCCTGGAATTCATTTCCCAGGACAGCAGTTCGCTAACACTGAAATCAACCTTCTTAAAGCCTTCATCCAGCTTCTTGTCTTCGTCTTTATAGTCAACCTCAAGCTAATCAGAATCACCTTTCAGCAACACCACATTCGTAATTTTCCCCAATTATGATTCTATTTGATTGTGACAAATCACGGCTGAGAAAACACTTAGTTCCACCACCACAGTGCCTATCACGAGGGCTCCCAACATTATTACCGACTGGCATGGGTACAATTCAGAGATCGATATCATGCGTTAGCGTCAGTAGATGCCTCGAAGTTTTGCTGTAGTAAGAATAATCTTTCAAATTCAAAAGAAGTTCCTTGTCTATGATTCAATAGAGAAAGTCTTTACCGCGGTCATCTTTAATATTAAACTTAAAATCTTGACTCCTTTCTGAAACGAATGCAAAAAACTGATCCCTGAGCCGCCAGGGTTGTCTCGGGAGATTAAGGCAATGAGTTTGGAAAGCATGATGAGATTTGAGAAGAGGTTCTTCTTTACTTAGGCTTATAAAATAAGACATCTGCTGACCTTGGAAATGAACACCAGCTGGGTTGGTTTCTATTCTAATTAGGAAATTAAACCACGCTTCATCTGTTATTACGCAGAACTCAAGGGATTCGGTTGAGTCGTTTGCGCAACCAACAATTTAGGTTGTCCCTACACAATCTCTTGATGAAGTATTGCACTTTCACTTTTGAGTTTTTATCGTATCACATCTTGGTATTTGATCATCACGCCCTTATCATACTATACAAGTCTTAATAGTTTAGGACTTTTAATAGCGTGTCAAGAAGTCTACTAGTGTCTTGCCTTCATGACCCTTTGATTGGTAATTATAGCAAACGGCTAGTCAATTCTGGGATATATCGTTGGCCGTCCATTGACCAATCTGAGTTTTCTTCAAAGATAGAGCTAAGGCAAGCTTGGCAAAGCTTGGCAAAGCCTGGCAAAGCCTGGCAAAGCTTGGCAAAGCCTGGCAAAGCCTGGCAAAGCTTGGCAAAGCCTGGCAAAGCCTGGCAAAGCTTGGCAAAGCCTGGCAAAGCCTGGCAAAGCAGGTCACTTAATGCGTTCTTACAACCCTTTAAAGGTTTTTCGTTTGATATAATGGGAAGATTTTAGATTGCTGTAACAGGACGGGTGATTTGCAACCTGCCCCCTCTTGTAATGATTTTATCTGCTTCTTTCTATATGAGATAATGATGGGGTCTTTTATCCGAGCTGGTAACAAAATGCTTCGCGTTGCGCTTACTAAATATTTTTATAGAAAATTGATCGAAACTCATACAAAGTACATATCCTCGACAAACCAAATTGTTCATTGTGTTATTCTTTTTCTTTCTATCAGGATCACATTTGAAGAGTAAGGAAGGAATGGAGCAAGGTGCCGTTGCATCCTGGGGCCTTTCTGTTCTGCTTCAATTTCACTACCTTGATGGTCAGGGAAGACGACAATCTCTTGAAACAGCATGAAAACTCCAACAATATACATAAACGTGTCTCATTATTTTGATGCATAATGATGTGAAATTACATAAAATGATAGACAACATTTAAACCCAATACAGTGTATTGATTCAAAAATCTGATTTGTAATTATCTTACGAACTTATGGTAGTAGTACCAACTCTGCAGCATCAAGGGCAAATTTCATCTACAATCCGGGCAGCCAGCGTATCATAAGATACTTTACGGCTGCCTTGGAAGATGACCCTGTCGCATAAATTCTGCAAGTAGTCTGTCTTGCGCCAGTACAGAGTTTGATAGCACAATACTTGAGGCGCAGCAGATCCGAGACGATTTTTCATTGCCTCCACGAAAGCATAGTTGTTTCGGGCTGCTCCTTCCGCTTTGCCTTCAGTGAATAAAACAATGTAACTAGGAATTGACACGTCACTAACCTTGTCTGCATATGTAGTGAATAGTTCTTTCATGTTGGTGTTGTCACTGTTTCTTTTATAAAGGTTGGAGATCACATTAAGAAGAAGCGTGGAGTCGTTTGCATCTGCTGAATCAACATCTACTTCCTCAAAGGCGGCATACCGTTCAAGGACAAGAAAGCCCATGGAGACTCCAGAACCTAAAGGAAGCGCGTTCACAAACTCTGAAAGAATCCTCTTTGCCTCTTTTATTCCATTCTTGGTCTTTCTGGTGTATGTGGCATCGTATGCAGTCATAACGCGTGCGGAGCAAGAAGATTGGGAATTAGTGGGGCTCGCAGTGGGGCTCGCAGTGGGGCTCGCAATAGGCGCTTGCGTGGGTTTCTGAGTAGGTGGTGTAGGAGCTGCAGTTGCCTGTCTTTTAAAGCAGGAGTAGGTTACTCCAGTGTCTACGGTGTAGTCGTAGTCATCGTATGAGTAGAAAGGATAATCGGATCCACTGGTGTATAAAGAAGCATCAACGCCATACAGCTGAGGCATGGTGTTAGGTAACGTGCCATCGGCGAAGTATAACCTGCACTGTAATTGTTCGTTGACGTCACTTGATGTTGCTAAAGCGATGCAACCACTATATTGTACACAAAGAGCGAAACATTCTGTACGATCTCCATTTGCTGCATAATATGCATAGTCTGTAGAGCCCCAGCTATAGCAATATGCTGATGAATGCCTTTGTAAAATTCGAAAGTTGCTATAGTCCCCATTGGCAGCATTGACTTCTTTTATAAAGCCGATTGCCGAAAACCCTAGGAAGATATACTTCCAAAACATTCTTATGCGATGTTCGTGTTGGCTTTGTGTTAGACTTGCTGGCTTTCGTCTGTTTGTTTGTCTGACTGACTGAAGAGCGTTTAGGATTTGTTTCGTGAAGGTTTGAGGTTTGCTATTAGCTTCGCTGAAATGGTGTCAACTATCGGTTCGATTTTATCCCCCTTTCTCATAGTAAAGCGCTGTTTGTTTGTCTTTCTTCAATTGATGCAACAGCCAATCCAACACAACAAGCAATATTTACATGTTGTGGACTATGGTTGTTAAATATATGATAAATAAGTTTGCTGACCGAATTTATTTGACCAGTAATTTGAATCGTTGTGAGTGAGTCTTATCTATATCCTGGTGCAATCTGTCTGAAAGAAAGTCTCTTCGAAGAAATAATACCGCTTCTCACCTTTTATTGGCCCTCGAGGTCACGTTTTGTAGCCAGGCGTTACCCTGAATCCTCCAAGTTGGGGCAGGGCAGGATCTATTTTGGCAGTTGTAAACTCCGTCACTGCGAGGGTTGACACGTTTTCATGTTACATTTCTTGCTGCCCGTTGCGAAACAGAGCCTACTTAGAGTGGCATCTTTGCATGTTCGTTGAGGTCCATTCGCTGGAGTGACCCTGAATCTGAATAGTCTAGTATGCGAGAGGAACATGGACTCCCAAGATTTATTTACAATACCTCGGGCAGTTAGCTGCACATCCAAAATTTACCTGCCTTATCCTATAGACTTCACGTAATGAGGTGCTAGAAGATATAGGTCAGGGTACCAATGTACATATAGCAGTTCGTATAAGTCAGCACTAAAGATGACCCTAACTGGGCATCTTTTATCTGCTGTAGAAAACAGGTGCCCAGGTAACTGCGAGAGGCCATAAAACCAGATCGAGACAATGGCGCCATTCCTGATTTATGCTGACCCTCCTTTTCGACTTCTCTCAACGAGCAGGCCCTCGCTTATGGTGACATCATATCTGACCCTTCTTGTCGACTTCTCTCAACAAACATTTGTTTGTACCTATTGCCTTCCCAGTAAGCTTCTAAGCACCCGAATGGATCGAAGGCTCCAAGAAAAAAGCTGCAAGTATGATTGCATTACACTGGGACGCAAACTCTTTTCCGCTAGAATGCCTTTCTTCAAGTGCTTAACCCCAGTTCAAAAATGTTCCACCTAAGGAGCCCATTAGGCCCACGGACTCATCCGTGTATATCTATAGCTGTAACAAAAAAGTTAACAGACCAAAAAATGATACACAAGGCAGTTTAGGAAGATTAAATCGATTCGCTCAACATTTTCAGAAGTTGCGAAGCGACATGTCCATCCTGGGTTCCATCTTCCGAGCAACAGTCATTGGTTTAGGCTAAATTATTCAGGAATAGCATCTGATTAATGCGAGTGTCTCTTTTGCCACCGCCCGATGTCCACATATATTCTACGCTCTGGACTAACCTTAAGCACGTCCTCTCATACTATGTAGTAAGTAAATTACGTACGTCGACTGGCGTCGCATCATTATTATTTTATCTTTTTATTTGCTCCTAGAAGGAGTTTGAACATCACATGATATTATTGTTTTTTTTAATTAAGTTGCAAAGATACTATCTTCAAAAGAAAATAAAGAGGGACAAAAGGCTCTTCAAATATAAAGTATGCCCGGCTCTAATGAGTATCATTTCTCCTTTGAAACGTCAAGACGAAGACGCCAGGGACCATACCAGTGCTCAAAGCTGCCTCCTGACCGGTTAAGTGTGAACTTAACAAAAAAAAAAAACTTAGGGACACCAAAATAAATCGCAGTTGATAAGTAGGGCCAGTTTTTAAATAAGAATAAATTACCATGAATTTGAAAGTCCGGTCAATTTGGAAGATCCATACCATAAATCTTACCGTTTCATCTTATAACGCATTCTACCGATGATTAAAAATAGACCCACATGTTTAAAGGCAAACCTTTGAACCAGTTTCAAACAAAGATGCACAGCTATCTTGTGGATCTTGTAACAATTCTTTAAAAAAAAAAAAAAAACTTTGCTAAGACTTTTGTAAGTCGTTTTCGTTAATTTCACACCAGCGCTGAAAATGGCGATTATGGGGCGACTTCTGAATTATAAACCTCGTATCAACTGCACATTGTCGACCTTATGTTGCCGGGACTAATGCTCACTATACAGCAAATGAGGCTCACAGAGAATGTTTTGCTCTCTCCATAGTACAATAATTGCATTGCTATAGCAAACTCCAGGGACATCAATGACCAAGGAGAATGCCGTTTAAACTTGGAGGATGGCAGGACCATGCCTCAGATTTATGGTGCTGATGCTACTCTTCATGGTAGTGGAACCACTATGATAGTTAAGCTGGTAATTAACTCTATGGAGATTATGATTGTGGACACACAAGAGACGCTGGAAGTGTATATTAGTGTTTTGAAAAATACGTAATGTCAGCGCCTACACCGCCAACTCCTACAAGACCTATGGCAGCCCCTACTTTGAAACCTACTACTGCACAATTGTCTTGTTCCGCACACGTTTTGACTGCGTACGATGCTACATACGCCCAAAACACCACTGGTGGATCCAAAGAAACTATAAAGATCTTGGCTCCGTTCGTCGACGCACTTTCCATCAGTTCCGGCGTCTCTATGGGCTTTGTTGTCCTCGGTTGGCATTGCGCCATTGGAAGAGTTGACGACGACTCAAGCAATGCAGACGACTTCCACTCTTTGAAAGGTAATTCCAACGCTTTATAAAAGAAACTTCGAGACAACAAATATGATATAGATATTCACTACTTATACAGATAAAGTCTGCGATCTAACAGTCCTGGGTTACATTGTGTTATTCACGGACAACAAGGCAGACGGAGTAGCACACACAATTGCGCTTTCTTGGAAACAATGAAGGTTCGTCTTGTATCGACTGTGTCATAAGTGCTGTGCTATTAAGGGTTGCACCGAAGTACGACAAATTTCCTGACGGAACTATTTGACAAGGTTTTTTATGCAGGGCAGCCGTGATGTGTCGTACAATACGATACAGGATTACAGATGAAATCCTCCCATTATGTTTAAATTTGGTGATATAAAATTATGATTTTAAATTAAATTTTTGCGTATTTGTGTTGATAACATCAATCTAACATGGTAAGTTTATGAAAATGAAAAAGAGAGGCTTTTAAAAGATTAGAAGAAGGTAAGCAGCTACTTTGTTAAACCCAAATCAAAGACAGTCGAGCACATGCAAAATGGTAATATATAGATTGAAATGGATATGCCTCCTCCCAAAATTACAATCGTCCAAAGAAGAATGTCTACTTATAAATTTGCTTTATTCAAAATTAGAGAGGGGGCAGCAAGCACTCCGTAGCTCATGTTAACGAACTTACATTTACTATTTCAAGAGCATTTGGATTTTTCAAGTCCTATAGTTGTTTCAAACAAAGGACGATACTCTAAGAAAAAAAGTCCTCAAAGAAAGGAAATAAAGTCCGTGCACTATACAAATTCTGACTGAGACTTTTTGAAAAGCTCGTTACGCCATAAAAGTATGTATATTATTCTGTCAAATCCATCGAAGTGTCTTTGCCATCTTCAAGCTCGACATAAGGAGCTGTTGATGGCCGTGTATTGGGTTGAGTTTTGTATAACTCTGGAGTAGAAGCTGTGTTGCCCACTTGGTGACTCACTCGCTCTGCGCTTCCAGTATGTGGTCTTCGCTGCTTTGGACTCTTTGGCTGAGATGTTTGCGGTAAAGAGTGTTTATAGAGTGCCATATGGTGAAGGATGTGCTCATTACGACGTCTTTCTTCAGCCCATCGAACCGCAGAGTAGGTTGGCTTGCTAGACTGAATACGTTTAAGAATTTGCACGTTCTGTGTTGCAATTCGACGCATTTCCCGTTCACGGTACCCCACATTTAAACTCCTTGGAGCAGAAAGTGACCCCCCTTTGTCAAAGTCGCCCCCAACACCAGGAGTGGCAGGGTGATTTGCGTGCATGATAGTTGCCATCTTGTCCAGTAAGAGGCGATTTTCACGCTCAATGCTTGCACACCGCTCTTGCATAAGCTGTTCCTTCTTCAAATTGCGTTTTGGCCGCTGTTTCCAGTATTGCGGAGGTCCATTGTCTACAGAACACTTGATGGCCTTGAGTTTTTGCTTATGTTGCTCGACTTTTCGTTGTTGAATGCGCTCTGTCACCAGCGGGTTTGCTGATGGCATTGCCTTGTAGTACGCGTACATCGTTTTTACCAATCTAACTCGCTTTTGTTCGCAACGAGGCTGCTTTAGATTGTGCTTTCCTTGTCTCAATGCCTTCGAGTCGCAATCTACTAGGCACCTGAAAACAAGGCTGTAAAGGTTCTGGTTTGAGAACCTTGCGTATCTGTCGCTTCAAAAAGGCTTCCAATATCCTAAACTTTTGTACCTTGATTTGTTATCGATGAGTTCCTATTTGCTCACATAAAAACACACACCCTTCAATGCTAGTTCTATCACATCAACTGTATCATTATATCTGAGCGTTGCGGGTGGATGCGATGAAGGGTTAAATTGGTCTTTGTCGGATGCGTCTTTGCTACATCTACTACCGGAACTGTTGCGGTACACACCTCAGCCAAATTAGAACGTACCCACCTGATTTTTTACTTTAAATTTTTAAATTTTTACTCTTTAGTTGATTAGTTTTTAGTTTTAAGGTCTCAGATTAATAAAAGCAGAAAACAAAACAAGAACAAAATTACTTTCAGCTTGTATGTTTTAAATTATGAATGTTGTTTTTTGCATAAGTTTCGAATAAACATTCAAATTAATACAAGGTTTGAAATATTTTGAGACAAATCTTGAGATTTGAATTTCTAGAGAAGATCTTGTTTTAATCCTCAACTTTAGGTGGGATACGTAAATCTATGCCAGCACACCGGTTCTTTTGGGAAAATAAATGAACAATTGAATGGATTCATGGCTATTCAGATATAAGTCATAATTTCTGATGAAGAACTTGTTCAATGAATACGTAAGTACGAGATTATTAATGACCAAGACAAGATCTGTGGAGTACTCAGGAACAAAACACTACAGGTAGAGAGATTTGGTAACCTCTGACAGGTCCTTTAAAACTATACCTTGGTATGATGGATTTATGAGACAATTAGGACAGATTACACAACGTTTATATATGAACATATATAAAATATATACATGATGAACAATGACGGGAACATGCTATTGTTATTTTCAGTATGCTGAAATATAATTATAAAGTAAGTCTAGATCGCGTGTTGATTCCATCAATTGGAGGGAGGTCGAGGAAGTTGTTACCAGAAATATACTTGGCGCGTTTCATGGCCTCCTTTGCAGCACTTGCTTCTTGATCTTCACGCACTCGCTTCCCCAAAGCATCCTGCATCCGCTTCACGTTTGCACGACGCTCTTCGTCTTCTCTGCCTTGATCATCTTCGTCCTTTACAAGAATACCATTTTCTGATTTCAGTAGTCTTTCTTGTTTTATAGCCGCACCGCCATTGTGATCATTTTCAAGATCAAATGAGTCCCCAGCATTTATAGCAGAGCCCTCTGTGCCAGGCCTTGTCACCTCGGCAGCGTTTTCAGTCATGTTATCCGTGCCAGCTAGCACCGCATGGCGCAGCCAGGCGTTCTCATTTTTCACTCGAGCCATAATTTGCTTGTGCTCATCTCTGTATGCAGCTTTGCCGCCATCCTCAGGGAAAAGCTCGGGATCATCCGGAAGCTGCTTCCATTTACAAAGCATTGTTGTAATATCCATACCTCGCTCAAACCCATCCCACATTTTAATAGTCTTCATCCAAGATGCAGCAGCCATAGAGAGGTCAACTTTTGTACCGTTTCGTACAGTGTTAATTGGGTGTGGTTTGAGTCCAACGTACCAGTATGAAGCGTGCTCGACATCTTCATCACTATTGTCAGCTGCAGGATCACCATCTGCGTCTATTGTTTTCTTGACGCTGTCCCCTTCTCCGTTGCTTTCATCTTTTTCATCAGATGAAGCCTTAGCGACCCGGTGCGAAGAATCATAGGGGACTTCTACCTCTGCATGAGAGAATTTCTTCGGGAATGGATATACGTGCTCCATCGCATGGCGGTCAAGCTCCTCCAATAACTTTCGAGTACGGGCTTCAATCCAGCCACTCCAGCGATTTAGCTGATCGCTGGTAGGTGCTGTCGCCTTGATCACGAAATAGGTACCAAAGCGCACAAAAAACTCGGTTCGCTTGAAAACAGGCGCCCAGATTTTGCCTGTACCAGCAATCTCATCATCAGGGGCAGGTAGCTTAGCATTTTTGCACAATTTTGCGCCCCTCACGAACTCCTCGGTCATGATGCGCAACGTGTATTTTGATACAGTATAGGAGGAGTTCATGCAAGGATATGCTGGGGTGATAATTGGCATCAGCTCTCCTGGGCGGTACTCCCATTGATCTTCGTTCATACCTTCCACTTCATAGGGGTGACACAGCCGAATTTCTGTTGGCCACTTCCAAACTCTGTAAAGCTCGAAAAACTCGGTCAATAGACGACTCGGTGCAGCAGCAGGATACACCTGGCATACAAATGCCACCAGGATAGCCCAATTCACACCACCTAAGAAGCCAATTTTGTTTGAGTACACGCCACGTTGTTTAGCCCAGTGACGTACACATCTTAGCACAAGTTTATAAGGCTCGGCTTTGGGTACTAGTTTGCTAATCAGTTCTGTCACACGAGGACCGTTTAATGTAATTTGGCTTACTTCATCCATACCAACAAGAATCTGGTCGTCAAGAAGGTCCTCAGCGCGCTGTGGTACTCGTGCACGTTGAATCACTGCGCACAACACATCTAGTTCAATGCCATTCCACACGACCTCAATGATTGGTACGCGTGCACCTGTCACAGGGTTGACATACGTCACTTCAGGCCGGGACCTCAATAGCTTCACCATGCCATCTTCTTCAGAAAAGAATTCATCACGGGTAAGCGCCATTGGGATTGTGCAAATTGTATCGATATCAGAGCCTCGGGTGTTTACACCAAGGCGGTATGACCCTGACACAAACACACGACCAGCTAACTCGTGCTCCTCAAGTTCCACTAACACATGTTTTTCCTCGAGCTTTAACAGTACCCACGCATTCAACATATCACGGAGGTTTTCTAGCAACGTCCTACGCACAAGCTGTTGGCTTTTGGTCTCCAAAGGTGCCACACTGTCAATGTATGCCTTCAACTCAGCCGTGCGTTGTTCATCCTCCTTTGTCGGTGCCTGCACATCAAGCTCGGCGTACCATGGCTCAAACCGGCTCATGAGGCCATCTTCTTGCATCATGATGATGCGTAGTTAGCTGATGGATAGACTCTGTGCGATGGTTCTACGTACGAAGCGGTAGCTTGCAACAACAAACCAATGCTGTTACCGTCGAGAGCCAAACTAAGCACACAGCTGACTTCGAAACGTAGAAAAAGCTTAACCCAAACCGCAAATAAAAAGAGAGATGTCTGAAGAAGGCAAAAATATTAGGATCCTTTCAAGAGACTTCAGTACGTACGAGTTTGAAATTGATGTTATGGAAACTGAAGGCAAAAAAAGAAACCAAGGGCGTCTTCTCTTGAAGAAATGCCGCTCCAGTCGGCCCAGCCTCGCTGCTCAGCAAGTCGTAGTAGCCAGGAGGCTAGATTTGACGGGCGATTAAGTAAACACGCACGATCGAAGCAGAGTCTATTGCCTCTATCAAGCAACCACGAAGCGAAACGCGCCTCGAGAGCAGGAGAGTGAATACCAAGCGCTTCGAGAGCAAGGTTTGCCGCGATCATCGTCAAGGAAAGATAATTGCCTATTCTATCTTTGCTATTACTTTTATTTTATCTATAATGTAACCTTTGAGTTACTATGTATTATAGATACAAGGTTTCGGTTCTATTTGATATATTCAATAAAACGGAGAGCAGCAACACAGTAAACAACCAAGTAAACGGCTTTAACTTTTGCAGAGCTCGGTCCAGGGCAACAAAGTTGTCTGCAAGCATAGTTGAATTGGTGATTTAGAGTTTATTTGCGCTTAGTTCTTTCTGGATCGCGACGAAAAGAGAAACCCCTACCTCTGGTAGAGTGAGCAACCGTTCTCCAGATTACCACCGTACAGGTACAGCAACTTTTGGGTGTCTAGGCAAGGTTTGAAGGACCAGGCAAGTCCAATTAATTTTTTTATATCACGGGTACAGCAACTTTTGGGCGTCTAGGGAAGGTTTAGAGAACCAGGCAAGTCCCATTATATTTTTTCCCCAAGGCAAGGTCTTGTAAGGAGTTCCCAAATACTGTTTGTATCATGCCAGCAGTACTTCGAAGCAGCAATCAAGTTGTTAAGCCAGAGGATCTTGCAGCGTTGGACTTTGACTACCTTGCAGAAGAACAACCGAAGCAACAAAAAAGCTTTCCAAAAGAATTCACGCCAGCAGAAATGTCGGCATCAAGCGCATCACCAGCAACGATCAAGAAATCAAATATCGGTCAGCATTCAATGGTAAAGGCCCTTGTAGGAAATTTGCCTGCACGTGCGGAGAAGAAGAAAGTACGTCCAAGTGCTAAAGATGCAAAAATCGAGTGGCTATTAATTATCAGTCTTAAAGCAAGGAAGGGTGGAGACCATCCGCATGATATTCTCACTGGGTCAAAGAAGCTCATGGGAGGAGCACACCGTAAGCACAGTGCTGCACAGGAGGTGTTAGATCTGTTCGCTCTGAATCAGGTTGCTTTTAGAGGTGGCGGTGACGAAAGTGCTGCCTGGCAGACAGTTCGACGAGCTGATTGTGCTCAGGTCGTAGTCAAGGATGACGTGATTGTTTCTTTTTGTGCTGTTGATGATGAACTTACTTTGGCAGTGCGTAGTGCCCTTGCAGCTGATGTACACGCCCCGGCCTTGTTGAAAGGGGCTGTGCAGGATACGCGTGATTTACTTCTTTTGCGGATGGGTCTACCACAGAATTGGGTCAACTACCCTACAAAGATTCATCGCACGGTAGAATCCATTCTTTTTGACCCACTAGTGCCATTTTTTCATCCATTAGCTCAACAAGACATTCTAGCAGATCGCATTTTCGCTATTGTGTCTCGCTTATACGCAGACATTGTATTTCTTGGACCAAACCTCGCACCTCGCTTCAGTACCGCCCGTATCATGGTTGAGGAAGCGTTGGATCTTTTGGACCATAGTTCTGAACAGTTTAATGATACTCTAGATGAATCCGACTTATGCTTGTCAGTTGGGGTAGCCGCTTTCGTACGTGGAAGTGTTGTTCACTCGTCGCTTAGCGCATCCGACCTCCATGATGTTCATCGACTCATCCAGGCCGAAGGCGATTTATTTACATCTCCTAACCACGTAAAACGTTATAATTCGGGCGAAGCTGACCGGTATGAAGATGGTGTGCTGTGCCCAACACTCAGGCGCACGGTTAGGATTTATGCGAGTGTAGATCGAGAAACTGGTGCTCGTCTTCCCACATTCACGGCTCTTCAACGTGGTTCTGATTGTATGTTGGAACCCAGAGTACTGGCTGTGGTTGCCTCACAAAGTGTCGTGCTTGCGCGAGTACTCGTGACACAACATCACTCGACAGACTATTCTGGTCATCTTGATCCATACGGCATTTTAGCAATGGAACGTGCTCTCTACAGTTTGCTCGACGCTGGGGCTTTCGAACCGTTTTTCCAGAGTATCGCTGAGGACCTTAATACATTAGTAGATGATCTCACCTCCTTAGCAGTAGACTCAGTAAATCAAGAGAACGAACCTAGTGACAACGTTGGTGATGGTGAGCATCAGGAGGAGGGCGAAGAGGGTGAAGATGGCGACGCGAGTGAGGAAGAAGTAATCGAGTTTCAAGCTTCTGATGTTCATCATATAATGAATGTAAGCACACAAAAGTCATTCGTGCCATCAACTCCTGAAAGTACGGAGAAATTAAAGCAAGCAAGTCGACGACGATCTTCATCATTTTCATCATTGTTCTCGAGAAGATCGTTGAACCGCGTTCGTGCCAAATCTTTAGATGAGAATAATACCGTATGGCGACGATTGGCCTCATCTTTCGGAAGCACAAGAGCTGCCTCACGGCAACCACGGACACAGTCCTTTGATGCCTCTGAAGTGGACGGGATTCACTCGCGCCTTTCATCGTTCTCTAGAGATGATGAGAGCATTGTAGTTGTGACCCGAAACAAACTTATCAATGATGCTAAACAAGTCCGTGATCTTGATGATGATGGCGGAGACATTGATCCTGCTGACTTGCATACAGAACATAATATTGAGAATCTTAAGTTTGTCTTACGGTCGCCACTTGTCCGTAAGATGACACAAGATTATCTTGGTGCAGCACAGGATCTCGAGTATTTGGGGGAGTCTGTTAATCAGCTAGCAATGTCAGAGCATCAAGGGCTTCGAGGTGGGCCAGGGCTATCTTTGGAAGTGCAACTACGCTCCCCTCCTCGAGTAGGCTTAAGTCACAGTCCCGATTGGCTAGATAACTACATGCAAGAGGTAACAGAAAAACCCTTTCACGAGATTGCTGCTCAGTATGGAGTGTACGTGTAGATATATAAGAGCTAGATTTTGTGTTTTATGCTTACAGTTATCGAGAGGTTCATTGGATCTTCATTTTAGTTGATACTTCAAAAAAAAAAATCACTATGGAAAGTGGAGTATACCTAGAAAATAATAATAATATAGTTTACGTGGGGGGTTATGTATGTAGAGTCTTTTTGAATGGGTGTGTAAGTGTAATTTATGTATGCATGGATTCACAGCGCACGCGACAGGACAGGTGCTTCTTCTTAGGTACATGATTGGAAATCGCTTAAATATATGGGGATCGGCGCGGGAATAGTGGTTGTTCAGCTGGAACAGCTCTCTTCTTTGAGAGCTGTGCCTGGATACCTTTGCTACTACTACTTGCAGCAGTACTTGCACTGGTATTAACAGAAGCGCCGCTGATATATGATGAGGTCGAAGCCTCGCGGCGGCGGTCACAGCCCTTCGTCTCTTCAAATTCAGGGCCTTGCACAGGAGCGTTGGGCATGCGCTGACGGGAACGTAAAAGCATACCACCTGATGGAACAGAGCCCGCGGCCCTGGTAAGAGGGTACACGCTTCCCCAAGAGGAGCTTCTGGCTTTGTTGTTATTGTTGTTGTTGTGGTGGTGGTGGCGGTCAGTGTCGTCAGAAATGTCTTCATCATCTGATGAAGAAACTGACGCTGAAGAGGCAACTTCATCTTGAGGTTGTGCAGGCAAATCGTCATTTTCTTCGGTGTCTACAGAAGAGACCCTCTGGAGTGCAAGCCTTCCCACTTTGTCATTCAGACCTTCCTCGTCGTCAAAGCTGGCATCATCCGACACGACCTCTTCGTCCTCGGTGTCCAGGTCAACTTCATCGCTCGCTTCCTCGTCAATGCTGAACCAGAAAGCTGACTCATCGAAATTGAATGCAGGAGACATTGGGACCTCAACCTTTTGCTCCTCTTCTTCCTCATTATGTTGATCTATATGGCCTTCCGTGCACAGCACCCGCAACAGCTTGCCCTCCTCGTTCGCCCGGCGAACCTTAGGGTTCTGCTGTTGCTGCTGAGTAGTCTCACAGTTGCCGACTGGCCATTGTTGCATAGACGTGAGGTCATGATACCTCTTGGAGCGTTTAATTCCTCCGCTCCCGCCACAATTTTTGGCTGTGGTCGAGGCTTCGCAAAAGTCGTTGTTGTTGTCCTCCATAGTAATTCTAATATTGCTTGTCTGCGCACAGAGGAGGGCGCAGTTCTGCTCCGCGGGGAATACGTCGGGCATCCTCTCAAGGCCGGCGGCCCTTGTAACGCGCTCACGCCTGCGTTGATCCAAGGGACCGCGGGCGTCCCACGCCGGCGCGGCAAGGCTCTGTATCGATTCTCGGGCGGTCATCAGCGGCACCACGCGCGTATCGAGTTTGCTTTCTGCTTCGTCTCGAGTCTTCTTTCTTTCTCTCTCTCTTTCTCTCTCTCTCTCTCTCTCTCTCTCTCTTTTCCCTTTTTCTCTTTCTCTTTTCTCTTTTCTCTTTTCTCTGTCCTTCGGAAGCCTCCTGCTTTTGCTTTCAGTTCGTTTGTTGATTCCTTTCTTTATTGCTACTTTGAAGGCTTAATCAGCTCTAAAATAAAAACACCAACTCGAAAAAGAAGAACGAAAAGAGAAGCAGTGACTCTGAGAGGGAACGAAGTTTTCACCCGAGTCTTTTTAAGCGCAAGGCCTTTCAAGTTCTTTCCCTTTTAAACAAACAAAACAAAAACTTCATCTTACAAATCCTTTCTCTCCACCGAGTGCTTTCTGGTCTACTAGGCCCACTTACTCAATGCATAGTAGCGTGAATAAAATACGTGCCGCTTCCTTTTCTTTTCTTTTCTTTTCTTTCCTTTTCAAACATCCATCATTTCAAAACTTTTTTCCACGGCAGCACGATTGAAAAGAAAGTAAAAGAAAAGCCATTTATTAGGTATACTACACCACCTTGAGATCACGAAGGAAGAGGCGGTCTAGCTTCTCGTTCGGGAGCGAGACCTGAGCGTATGGGCTCGCTGCCGAGTGACTGACCGGCTTGGGCACTGCTCTTCGTGGGTACCTCGCGGAAGCTTCTGGCTGTCTAGCTAGCGGAGCTCTGCTGCTGATCCCATGTGTCACAGCACAACTATTCTGCATTTTACGAAGGAAAGCAGAAAGAAGAAGAAGAAGTCCATGGCTTTTTCTTTTCGGCACTTGCCTAGCACCACATACCCATTACCATAGGAGGCGTGGGTGATCGATCATCAATTAGAAACACCCTACCTCAAGCTAATTATTCTCTTTTTCATTTTTCCCCCAATTTTTTTATTATTTAAATTAAAAGAAGGCCTACCCTTTAAAAACTTTTCCATTTCCTTTTGCACAGACGAAAAATGAAAAATAGCTTTCAAAGTTGAAAAAACAAAGAAATGACTAAAACCTCATTCATCATCTTCATAATAAAAGCCAGGCAAAGGAGGACATCTATGTCAGTTCTTTTATCCTCAAACTCCTCGGGGACTTTGGCTTTTGGCTTTTGGCTTTTCGAAGTTGATGCCCAGGTAGGTAGGTGCCTACTACGTTGTGGAAAGCTGGCTGTTTCCCGGGCCTGGAGCATAGGCGTTGCTCAAGCACATCAGTGGTATGATGCAGTGTTGTCCTTGCATGTCGTCTTTCGTGCAAGATACTCAGACTCCACATCATAGACTCGAACACAGCACCTCTTCACTTCTCTTCAATACTACTGATTTGACTTATCCTCAGGCTCTGGATAAGTTTGCACTGCGCATCGGCAATCCAAGATAATTCAATTACCTATGACCTGACCTGCTGCAAGTGAGTGGCCATGGCAATCGTCTGAGGAGTGAGTGGCCCTGGTGACTGACTTTGCTGAAGACCTCTCCATCACGAAGCATGAATGACTCATGATTCTTCATGATTCTTCATGATTCTGATTCATCAATCTGGATGCCACTTTCTTTCTTTCAAGAAGGGGCAACAATGAGCTAGCTACTTGAATAGCTAATGCTACAGCGCTTTCTTTTCTTTTTCCTTTCTTCTCCTTTTCTTCGTATTTTCTTCGCTGCTAACTAGTTAGTTGGATTATGATATCTATTGCTTACTCGCGCTTCTTCAAACTCCTCTTGCAACCTTCGCTGCTGCTTTTCACTACGTCTAATGTATGCAGGTATGCATGCATGTGTGGATGTATGTATGCATGCATGTATGCGTGTATGTATTTGTTGGCACTCTTTGTGACACGTAGAGTCAATCTTAGACTGCTTTTCAAGTTGTCTTCTTCTTCTTCTTTTTAACTAAAGAGGTGCACCAATACGGTGTTTTTCTCATTTTCCATGTTATTATGGACCTCTATGTACTTTATTCACCCTTCTATCAATATAGACTTCAGACTCTTTACTGATTAGTTTTATACTTAAAAAGCCTCTTTTAAAATAAGAATAAGAATAAAATAATGATAATGCATGTATGTATATGTATATGTATGTATGTATGTATTATGATGTGTTTTATTATGAAGAGGAAGAGGTGAGTGCTTCTATAGTCTGAATAGCAGCGAGATCGAGACCAAAGAACGAGAGAAAAGCACTGCTCTCGTTCCTCCTGTCTCACTTCGGGCTCCCGTGCTGGCTGGCCAGCCAGCTGAATGGCTAGCTAGCTAGCTAGCTAGCAGGCTGAGGACCTCCTTGTTCTGCCGCTTCGTCTCGTGGTCTGGCGGGCGGCCACGCTCTTCACAGCGTTTCCATGGATGTGATCTTCTTCTTCTTCAACTCATCTTCGCAATGCTTTCTTAATGGATAGAAAAGTTAAAGAATACAGCAACTTTTTAGAGATTAAGGCACATGTTCTACTGTACTGAAAACTATACGCGACAGTAAGAGAGAGAGGGATAGAGAAACAAAACGAGAGAAAGAAAGCACGAAGAGCTGTGTGTTGTCTGTTGACTTTCGATCAAAGTGACCGCAATCCACTTCGAGAGGCAGCAGAGAGAACAAGCTTAAGCTCGTCTGTTGATGAAAGGAACACGCCGCCACCTGTAGATAGCTGGCTAGACAGATTCATGGATGGAAAAGAAAGAAAGAAAAGAAGAGAAAGCTCCTCTCTCGACGGTTGCTTCGTGTAAGGTGTTTCTGCGTTTCCTTTCCCATCCTCCTGAGCTCTAAGCTACTCCTACGCGAGCGACGAAGCACTCTCTTCTTTCCTTCAAAGCTTTTTCAATTTTATTTTAAAATGTTCTTTAAAATGTTTTCTACATTTCTTAAAATTTTCAAAATAAGACAAACTAACTTCTGTTTTCTTTGCTTACTATTGCTAGCTAGTTAGCTAGCTAGCTATGTGAGTGCCTACCTCCTACTGACTCTCAAGGTTGCTTTTCGACTTCCTGCGCACCCGGGAAATCATCGTCTCTGCTTACAGCTCCAATACGGAAACCAGCAGCTCACAATTTCCTGTATCACCTTCCTCGCGCGCCGAGTGTTCTATGAGTGTTCCATTTAATAAAGAACGGCGGCCCTGCTTGGCAACTTGGAGCACGAGGAGTTTGCGACGAAGAGCGACTGTGAGATGATTAAGAAAACTGCTGACTGACTGACTGACTGACGGAATAAATGAATGAACGAATGAATGAATGACCGCGAGAAGACGCCGACGAAGAAGAGGAAGAGTCATGGAGAGCTTTACAGAAGTCTCAATAACTCGCTCAGGAAAGAGAGTAACAACTCATTCTAACTAGCGAAGTAGTTTTCTTGCATTTAAAAGTTAGCATGATCATCAGTTGTTTTTTATCTGCTTTTTCAATCACTCAAGTTACTATTTTTATTTTTTTATTTTTTTTAAGAAAGAGGGAAGAAAAGAAAGCAGCTTTTCCAAGGCCTCTTCTTCCTCTCATGCTGTATATAGTAGAGAGATTCTGTTGTTTTTCACATCAACTCTTAACTCTTCGCAAGCAACGGGTATATCGAGGCATTTCTTAGCTTGATTCTTTGCCCGCTGCTCAAGTTTGTCTGTCTATCTGTCTGTCTGTCTGATACAGCCTTTCGCAAGTCGCTTGCCAGCTTTCCCAGGCTTTGGAAAGTCAACTTGGAAACTTTCGAAAGGAGACCGCGCCCTTCAGGCATTCAGCAAACAGGATCTATGTATGTATGTGTGAATGTATCTGTGTATGTATCGGCGTATGTATCTGCCAAAGACATACGTCGTAGCAGTAAGTTTGTTTATCTTCAGCTTTCACCTCAAAGCTTTGAAAAAGGACACACAACAAGGACAGCAACAAAGCGAGCCTCCAAAGTCCTCTCCATCGAAGCGTGGCAACCTAAAACCTGACATGCCGTAGCCCACAAGAGCAGACCCTCCGGCCTGTCCAATTTTCTAAAAGGCCGCCGCCAACGCCCGACGGCCTTGAATCGATTCAGGGTTCTCCATCATACAGCGCAGCTTTGGAGTTCAACCAATTCGTTGTCTCCTTTCGAGACTGTCTATTCCTACAGCTACCAACCTCCTAAGCACTACTACGCAGGTAGGCGCCCAATAGCCGCTTCTACGGAGCACGCACTTGACGGAGTCACTCTTAGCAGTCAGTAAGGTGCCATATCCACTAAGGGTTCCTAGCGGGTTGCTAACGCCGCCCGCCTCGGCCTGTTTCGCCGCTCTCTCTCTATCTTGCGGACTACTACGTGGGTAGGTAGGAGCATGCTACTGACTGTGCCGCTACCATAACGTGGATATCGTCTTAGTTTTCAAGTTGGCGAAAGAGAGAGCTCGACCTGAGTAGCGCACGTCTAAGCACTGCTACCTTCTCAGCTCTCTCGAGAAAGCATGCACACGGTCGAGACTGTGCGCTGAGGAGGCCACCGCAGCTGCGATGGATACTACCTTCGTTCCTGCCGGCCGCTTGCGAGGGAAAGCGGCCCTGCGTTGCAATCGCACGCAGACAAGACAAGACAAGGCAAAACAAGACAAGGCAAGCAGCCTGAGCAGGTCCACGCAAGATGAAAGCTAGCTAGAGGACAGAGGAGGTTTTGGCTTTGCTTTGCGGGTTCTCCGTGACCTGACGAGGAGAATATAATTGAATCGAAGGTGAGCTTGGGATCAACCTGAATGAAGATGTCGAAGGCAGTCAGTCAGTCAGTCAGTCAGTCATTCGGGCTGTGGAACAAGCAAACCAGACCATCGCAGACAGCAGCGCCAGTGCTCGTGAATGAACGAACGCACGAACAAGAGACAGAGGTCGGCCGGAAGGCCTGAAGATGGTACGTGAAGAGTTGCGATTGACAATCAGAAGTCCAAGAAACTGCGCCGAAAGCTCCTTTCAGAATTTACAGAGCTCAGCTTTTGAAACTGGGCCTTATAAGACTACTAGTGCTACGCGCTAGGTACCCGATGTCTGTGTCCGCTGTTTACTCGCCAGGTAGGACCTACCTACCTGCAGATAGTGCTCCCATGGTGGTAGTAGGTAGTAACAAGGTTTGTAGCAACTTTCAAGATCCGCCAAGAAGTTCTCGGTTTCTCCGCCGCCCAGCTAGCTACTCCACCAAGAAAGTGCTCGAAGCCGCCTGCTGCCTCAGCATGATGACACCCTCTCCAGCCACAGCACTTGAGTCAGCGTGGAAAGGGACGGCGCAGGCCTCTTCAGCTTCAGCTTGAAGCGGCACGCCGTTCTCACAGCTCCCAACCATATCCAGCTTCCTCGTGCGGCGCCGCCTCTAGCTAGCTAGCTAGCTAGCTCGCTAACTAGAGAGACCGCTGTGCACACCTAGTCCCGCGGCGCTCTTGGTACACACCAGTGTCCCCGCGGAGACCTATTCCGCGAAAAGGGCAAACGAAGAGTTGGAAGGCCAACTTGGAAGGGGACGAGAGAACTGGCACCTTCCTTCAGCTTTGTCTGCAAAAGGGCACGAGCGGGAGAAAAAGAGACCAGCCCGCTCCTGCTCTTGCACTTGGGTTCCTATCAGCAGATGCTGCTACAACTGCGCGGCACCTGGTCGCCGCATGCCAGCCCACCTCGCTACCGGCAGGCACAATTGTCCTCCCGCTGAGGCTTCGCTTTCTCCGTCAATCCCCCGCCAGAACGAGCTCAAACCTTCAAGGTTTGGCCGTGCACGCGCGGCGCCTCTCTCTCTCACAGAGAGTTTAGTTTACTGAGCGGTTGCGATCGTTTCGAGTTTTCACATTCGAGCTCAGAAGGCAACAGCTTTGTAGCAACACCATTAGTACTATTACTACGAGTGCTAGTGGACCTTCTCTCTCTCTTTCTCTCTCTTTCTTCTTTCTTTCTTGTATTCGCTTGTTTGTTTGTTTGTTCCTTAGATTCTTTGTTGGTGGGTTTCCTGCTCTTGAAAAGAGCGAATAAGCGTGGGACGTCGGGTACACGAGGTCGCTTTGAGAAGCCAATCAGCCACAGGCAGTTGGAGAAGGAGAACTGAGTGCCAGCGTTGCGATCCACTCCGTTATAGACCACTGTCGCTGCCTTGTGTTGGCCTTTCGGTTCTCGACAATTTGAAAAGTAATCAACAAATGAATAACAAATAACAAATAACAAATAACAAATAACAATCCGCAGCATTCGGTAGTATCTGCATTTTAAGACGTGTATTAAAATCCGCTCATTTCCAAGTAGGGATAAAGAAAAGATCAAGAAAAGCTTCGCTCTCTTCATTCGGTGTATGGGTAGAACCCGCCTACTGCTACTTACGAAGGCGGAGGTGGCCCATTCCCTCGCTCAATCGATCGCGCGCGCGGCCGCGTGGCGCCAGTCTCAGCTCAGACTAAACCCGCCCATCAGGCGGTGGCGAGCTCATCAGTTTTACTCCTCGAGTGCGGCGTTCGCAGGCCCAAGATAGGTATCAGCTCCAAGCTCCAGAGTTCGCCCGAGTTGCCAAGTGGTGCCGCGGTAATACAATAACACGAGCTTCCTTCAACAAGGCGCTTCTCTTTTCGGACAATGCTGGGCTTCTTTTAGGAGAAACTTATATACCCCCTAACTGGCCGTAGGGTGGGGGCGTATTATATTGACCAGCGCTGCGTATTTTATTCGGCACTTGGCAACCAACCTCCCAGTAGGTAAGTAAGTATTGAAGTAGCATTTTCATACTCTCTACTAGAGTAGGTTTAAACTTTAAAGGATACCGCAGAGCGGAACCCAATTTTGGCAAGCGCCGGCGGGTCGGTCCAGGATGCGTCGTTTGCTGCGGCGGTTCTTTCTCTCGAACTTGAATGCAGGGCGGGCTTTCTCTGGAAACTTGGTGGAAAAGTCGTGGAGGCTGGCCGAAAGCAGCAGGAATCTTGCTGCCGACCTAATGGCTTGATCGCACCCGCTCGCTCGCTCGCTCGCTCGATGCAAGATCCTTTGGGTCGCGTGCGGTTGGCCCAGCTTCTTCTTCAAAGTTAGTATGTGCTGTTTTCGTACATTAGTTTAGTTGTTTTCGTACATTAGTTTTAGTTTTGTACAAATATTTTATTTTATTTTTTAATTTTAAAAATAAATAAAACAGGCCATGTTTCCCTCAGAGCTTGAAGTTGTAGATACGAAAAAAATAAAAATTTAAAGTAATTTGTTTTCTGGTGGAAAAGAAATGGAGACATTTTAGGTGTGTCATTAAAGTAAAAGCATGAGCGTTACCTCTCTGATTGATTGACTTAAGGACCAGAGATGTAGGCGTCTACCTACTGCAAACGATAGGAGAACAGGGCCAATTGGGAAAGCAGAGAGAACCAGGAACCAGGCGAAACAAGGAAGATTTCAAAAAGAAAAGGAACTTGAGGTCGAGTTCAATTTCATGCAATCAATCCTTCGTTATCATCACATACCTGGTCGTCAATCAAGTTCTTTGATGCGAGCTCGCAAAAGAGCCTCGCCCCAAAGGCTCTTTCAGGCCCTCGAGCGGAACCGCTTCCAAGTTTCTGAACGTTGTTTGATCCAACCCGGAAAGACAGCGTATTTATCTATTTATTACGCGGCCATGAATTTTCAAAAAAAGATTCAAGAGAACTTGGATTTTGCAAATTCCGCCATGGATCACGATTCCATTCCTTCAAATGGATCAGGGCGGCTTCTTCTTCACGCGCAACTCGAGCAGCTAGGCGCTCACCCGCTCAGCCTCTCTCTCTCTCTATGTATATATATATATATATCGATCTCGCTTGGCCAGCTCGCAATGCTGCACAGCCTCACTCATACCTGGACAAAGCCTCGACGAAGGAGCGAGAGGGAATTCTTGAATAGCGCTCTCGCTGCGAACCAGATGGCGAGGAGCTCGCCAGCCAGCTAACTCGTCGGCGACGTCGAAGAACCCGCGCAAGAGAACCGGCCAAGCACCAGCTGGCCAGTGATTTGCAACACACGATGGCTGCGATGACTGCGATGGCTGCGATGACTGCGAAGCGGACCGAGTAGACGAGCTCGAATTCGTTCATGCCGCGGCAACAGCCGTGAAGATGGGCCATGGGCTGCCTGCCAGCTTCGAGCAACTTGCTGACGGTACAAATGGTCGTGGGAACGAGCTTTTGAAGAGAAGAGAAGAGAACGGCCAGAAAAGGCGAAGAGCAGGAGAGAACCGCGCAAGGGAACCGTGTTGAACGCGGCGGAGCCGAGCAGGAGCAGCGCCACGAGGGAGGCGCCCATCGCACACCACACCTGCTCGCACGCGGACCACGAGCATCGACGAGGAAGAAGGAGAATCCACTGACTGAGGCGGCAGGCAGACTAGACTAGTTGGCGACGAGGCCTCTTTCTTTCTTGTGCAAGGTTCTCGCCCAATGAGATTGGCATCAATCGACTTCGATCGCAAACACGAGCAGCCACGATTCAAATTTTCTGCCCTCGAGACTACTCACGGCACCTTAATAATAGGGCACTAATAAGGAGTTTACCTCTATAGATTAAGGAACACAGCGCAGGTACCGTGAAGCATGCTTTGAGATTTCTAGACGGAGACCGGAATGGCAGACGGGCTCATGCCATACCCCCACGGGTGACCCTCATTAATATGAAAAGGTAGGCTAGGCCCGGAGTTTTCAGCAGCCGAAGTGACGCCAGTAGAAACACTATTTTCTACGCAAGAAAGGGAGTTTGCTCCAAACGTTAGTTTTTAATTAAAATATTTTGTTTTAAATTTAGACATGTATACTAGTAATGTATACTGTTGCTAAACGTAGAGCTTTTTTCCAATTTTCAGAAAAATTAAAACTGTTTTATTTTAATAAATAAATTAATTAAAACTTTTTAAATTTCATATATACGCTACGTGGTTCATGTATACCTATAATTGTTGTTTTTAATTTATTAAAAATAAAAATTTGTAATGTTAAAATTTTGAATTTGATTTATTTAAAAAAAAAAAAAAATTGAATTTGAATTCTGGTGCATTCGAGGAGTTTGAAATTCGAATTTGAGCTTGAATGTGATTGATATAATGCGAACTGCAGCAGAATCAAACTGGAGTTTTCTGCAGGCAGTGCAAATCTACAAAAGACATCTCAAAGACCACGATAGAGCAGAAACGGATGACCTAGCGGCGCTTCTGGCAGAGACGAAGAAGCGCGTGGGGCTGCTGCTATTCGATGAGGGGTCAGTTCGACGCTTTCAGGGGTTCCTTCCCATTTTGAATTTTTGGTGGAAAAGCTCAAATTCTCGCGCACTTGAGACCTTGGATGAGATTCTGAGGTGCCAACCAATATTCAAGCAAGTTGGTGCAGAAAACAAAACTTGGCCCTGGTGGACTTGGTTTGACCATCAGCCTGAACCCGAACTTATGTAGCGTCACTCGTTAAGTCAGATGGTTCTCTTGAAAACAAAAGTTGTCGAGAGCGGGCAACCAACGCCAATCAAATTCGATTTACACCTACTGCTTGAGCTGAGCCGAGCCCCGGGAGCTGCAGCACCATTATCGCAAGCTGGGCCAGAACAAAGCGGCCTGCGGACCGCAGCGAGGGAGCCGCCGGCACCTCCAGAGGCGCCTCGCCAGTCAGGAGCGCATGGCTTTTTCACCTCCTAATTCACCTTTGCTCCTTCCAAGATATCATGAACCAACCGTGAAGAGCGGCAGTAAAATGAATTAAATATGCCAACGTCGAAGTCACTTTTTAATGAAGAAGCACACCAATACCTAATAAGCTAGCCCCTGAATGAGCGAACTTCGAGCTGCTGGAGATCCCACTTCCGGGCCAATCACATTGCCAGTAGCAGAGAACGGGCCGGAAGTGCCTCCGTGGGAAGAAGACTAAGTACTTATCGATGTGCCAATACTGTTACTAATGCCTCAGTTTAATAGTAACCCATAGTAGGTATTTACTCTATGCCTCTTGTGGGTCCACCCAAATTGTTTTTCTGTTTTTCTTTCATCAAGAAAGAAATTCGAAGATAAGGGAAGATTGGAAAAAATACAACAATACAAACAAAGAAAAGCGCTGATTCGTAGCATACTCCAAAAGCTTGCGGTATTTCCAATCGAGGTCGCTGAAGCATAAAACATAAAGCATACTCTCTAGGCGGCCCATATGCATGCATGAAGCGACAAAAGTCTTCAAGAGAAAAAACTGGTCACCGCAACCACCCAATTGTTTGATGCCGTGGAGAAGAACAGTGAATCTAGAATCGCCACAACGACTGTCTGAGCTGAGTGAGCCAAACAGCATGTCCTTCAAAAATGGTTTTTCCCGTTCGTTGGCGACAATAGCGGAGAGAGTGGAGTGTTGTGAGTTTTCATTCCACTAAACCTTGGAATAGTAGATAAAGCACCGATGTAAAGTCAAAGTCGAAGGAACTTTGTGATTCATGGCGATTTTTTTTCTCAGACTGTCTGCATACCATTCAAGGCGAAAAGTGCCAGTGGTGAGAACTAAAGAGGCGGAAAGGTCCAAAAGCGCGACGACCATCTCCATGATCTACTGCTGTTAGTAGTACCTAGTATCTACTATTTAATCCGGGCTGATGTCAGCAGGATGATCAAGTGACAATCATGCATGCTACAACTTGTCAAAAGAGCCAAAACACTTGACAGTAGTCGAGTGGGTGGTCTCAAAGCATCAGAAAACATCATGCAACAAGCCTCTGATACTGTTATTTTCTTAGATGGCTATGCAAACACGCACAACACCAACTTGTGCAAAATGATCTTGGTTGCTGTATTCTCTTTCAGGAAGAATACTTTTTTTTAATGATGGATTTTTTTGTTCTTCTTGCAAGTAATGAGACTCTTGAAGACCGCGATGGGGAGCCCGGTATGAGCTGATACAGCACCTGCAAATATATTGAACGGAGGCTAATAATAATAATAAGAAGAAGGGTAGCAACACAAAACCCGCTATCTGCAGGGACCGACTCGACGTTTTTTCTTCGTTGTTGTTTTTATATAATTTTTATTTTTTTTAAGTTTTAAAAATTAAGTTCAATTTAATAATGTACTGGGCCTCATTTCGTTTGCAGCATGAAGCCAGGAAGGACAGTTCCATGATTTAAGCAACGCGATGAGAGTACGTAACAGTACTAAGATGAAGCAAAAATACAGTCCTTCAAGTTGTGAAGGAGCTAGCTCGTTTTTTTTACAGTACTTAGTTTACTTGTAAGTCTCAGAAAACGTCTACAGGATGTGAGCATCGCAATGAGAAGCGGAATATATTCCTCCCTTGTCCAGCCCATCGCGCATAGATTATAACCTTACTCACTTAGCACGATATCTTAATCCAGGTACGTTATTAGAACCTGCACTTAATGAAGACTTCATGTTAAACGCAGTCTTGTTGCCCCACTTCAGACCACAAGCCTGGCGTTTGTCTTGTGGGCCCAGCAGTGTCATAAAGGGCGAATTCGGGAGTATGAAAACCCTTTTGTCAATGAGAAAGCAAAAAGCAAGGAGCCAAAAAAACAAACAAAAAAACGTTCTTTTAAATTAAAAAGAACAACAAAAGAAAAATGAACCGGGCACACAGTACATTTCAACAAAGCAAAGCTATCCGCAGATGCATTGAAGCATTGTTACTAAAAGCTGCAATCTACAAAGGCTTGTTGGCAAGGGCGTTCGAATCATCTGCTTTGCTCTTAAACAAGGGAAAGATAAGCAGTTACATTATGATGCGGAAATGCGTCCTCGGTGGCGTTGCGCAGAATTTTCACATTTCTTCTGTTGTAGTGAGCCAAGAACGCAAGCTGCAAGAATCGTGCTCCTGTTCCCCCAAGGGAAAACCCAACACTCAGAAAAGTCGAGCACTGGAAACCAGAGAGGGACCCCACGTTTGCTAGTCTTCACGCTTCTGTTTCTTGCAAATGCACACAGCCCTGGGGTTGAACAGGCGATCTTAATCCGCAACGCTTTGACCCTTCTCTTCGTGCGCCAATTTAACTCAAAGCTTACCATCGCTTACCTACTCCCTACTAGGGACCGTGAATGAGTGTCCGAAGGGGTGTGATTCAACTCCGCGAAAGCCAACATGAGCTTTGAAGCAGTGGAGGGAACCCTTGAGTTGCCTTCCTGGCAAAGATACTGCTTGAAGCGCTATCTTCTAGGACTTACCGATACGGTAGGTAGTACTAGGCAGGTGCCGACTGACTCGACAATGTGGCATTGAAATGCTCAAATCTTCGAGAATTCCGTTGTCCGAGTCTCGCAGTCTCGCGCTTTCCAACCTCACGCTGAGTCTCTTCTCTTCCAGCCAATCTCTTATGCTCTACAACATGACGATGGTCGGCCAGACTTTTGTTGACCCGCTTTGATTCATCTTCGCGGCCGCAAGGGTTCTTGGATTGATTCCCTCATCTGGCTATTGTAGCTGTAGTACGGTATCTTTCATTTCAGGATGGGCTCTGCTTCAATCTTTGAAGAAGAGAGCTTCGCGTAGGGCTACCTGCCATCCGCTGCCGGCAGGATGCAGGGAGGTAGAAGTGATAACTCTGTGCTGGGCTCTTGGGGCGGCAGCTTCCTCGGCCGTGGCGACGACAGCGAAGCGGAGAGCTCTGGGTGGGAATCTGAGGTGGAAATTCGCCAGCCCCTCTCACTGGGACACCGCCTCGATGCCGCCCTACACTCGTTACGCACGGCATTCGCCTTGACGATCTCGCTACCCATTGCATGGTTGTGCCTGCACCCGAGCATTGCCTCCTTTAGGGAGCATAAATTCCGACGCGTCGAAGCAGGTACGAAGACGGTTCTGGCCGTACAGCACTTCTTGCGCTGCAAACTGCTTGACATATACTTTCAAGTGTTTTCGTTCTGCGCCGAGGAGGAGTTCTACCTTCTAGCGCTGCCGTTCTTGATCTGGAACGTAGACAATGTGCTGGGCAGAAGACTCACACTCGTGGTATGTGTTGGGCTTATCGCGGGCAACATTGCTAAGGATGTTTTCCAACTCCCTAGGCCGCAGTCGCCACCTGTCTGGCGCCCTGCTATTCAAGAGCACATGGACTCCACTGGAGTAGCAGACTTTGGTTTCCCATCAACCCATGCCATGAACGCAGTATCTAATAGTGTCTTTGTGCTTCTCTACAATCTCTTTGACGCAGACAGCCTTGAACCTGAGAAACTACGTGCAACGGTTCTTCAGACAGACCACGTAATATGGATTGTGCTCACAGCTCTCTATATCCTTTCCCTTTCACTCTCAAGGCTCTATGTTGGTGTTCACACCCCAACAGATATCCGAGGTGGCCTTGCCCTCGGCTGTACCTGGGTAGCGATGTATTTTCCTCTGAGTGCTAAATTTGACCGCTACTACCTTAGCACACCCCTCTTGTCCTTCAAACTTATGGCCGCAACAGTACTCATGCTTCTTCTTAATCCTCAACCCAGGCCTATTACACCAACATTTATGCAAAATGCTCTGCTAGCTGGCCTGATTTTTGGCTGTGTTCTTGGATCACGCCATCTGCATGACCTTGGGCCCATTCATGTGGATACTCATGGTAATATTATTGCTGTTTCCAAAACCTATCTTTTGACGAGCGTTCCCGATTGGATGGCAAGCATGCGCAATTCAATTCATGATTGGACTTTAGCGCACTCGGGGCTTGCAGTCGCCGCACGGACTGTAGCAGGATACGTGGTTGTACTTCTTTTGCGTGTAGTAGCTAAGATCCTCATTATAACCTTACTGCGTCTTGTAGGCATCTCCATCGTCCCTCGGAAGGAGGAAGAGGTTGTCCAATCTAGTAACGGAAAGAAGAGCCCTAAGAAGAACAACAAGCGCAGGAAACGGAGAACGATCCGGGTCGTTCACCTGTTTACGCGTGATATTGACGTCGTTGGCAATGCAGTTGTCAAGGTATTTGTGTACACAGTTCTTGCATGGGCAATTACTTTCTTTGTCCCTGTATTATATCAAATTTCTGGTCTGAAAATAGCCCAGACATAGCTTAAAGAGGAAGCCATCAAGTTTACTTTTCTTTTATTTTTTTCAATTATTGCAAACTCTGCAAAATGCAACATCCGTGAAGGCATCAGCTTAAGTTTCATAAAGACACAACAACACGAGGGTGACATTCAGGAAAGCATCAACTTATTGAAATAACTACAAAACATAAATTGAGATGAGGTAATTGTACTTGTCTTATTGACACTTAAACTCCTTGGTCTTGACTTGTATCCACCCATTGTGGTACGCCAATCTCATCAGGACGCAAGCGCGAGTGCATCGGCCTATCTTGCAATTTCATTTGCATATTAACATCAGCATCGTCTTCAGTTTCTGCGACTTTTCGCATAGAGGATGCCTCTCGCCTTTGGGAACTTGAAGACGGCATAGTGAGTTCTTGCAGTTTTGCCAAACAGGCATGCACAGAGGCTTGTGGACCAAGCCCCAAGGTTGGGCGGACCACTTGCATAAAGTTGCGCATCTCATTCGTATACACATATAGTTCATTCATTTTCGGAAGTACACCCTCCACGGAACGGAGCTCGAAAAGTTGTTGAAAATGGCTAACAGCTCGTGCCATCAATGCATCTGGGTTATTCAGCAGATACTCATCTGCAGCGCGAAACGCTGCTTGGTGATCCATCATTCCGCGTTCCAGGGAAACAAGGTCTCCCACAGCTTGCACAATCTGATCATTTGTCATATCACAAGACTGACGGTTACGCATTGGGTTACCCGAAGGAAATGCCATGGACGGTGCCCTAGACAACTCGTGAAGAAGATCCTCGCGGAACTTACGCCACACAGACACTGTCCGCACATCGTTAACCCAACGCTTCAACTGAGGGAGGATCGCTTGCAGAGCGGTACTTGTGGGGTTTACTCCTCCACTTATGTCATCAGTAGTCTGCTGAGTGAGCTCATCGCCATGCAAAAGCACAAAGCTTGACACATCCTTTGTGAACTTTTCCAAACGAGGCATAGCCCGAACTACCCAGCACATTTTCTGCAAAGCTGGAACAATCATGTGTACATCAGAAAGCTCCAAAATGCGGCAAATGTCTTGCAGGATCTCATGAGCAGCAGTCTTGGGAAGGGATGTCAATTTGGACAAACCTAAACGGTGGTTGAGCTTATCACGACGGATCAACTCAGCAGTGCTCACGTTTCGGCGGTTATTCTCAGTCTCTGCCATTGCTCTTTTTGCCATCAGCTCGACACGATCACGGGCAGTGAGATGGTCGCCTGAGTGTTCTTTGTTGAATGTATGGCGTGGTCCCTCAAATCCACCACCTCCAGTGACACCATCATGTACATGACGACGGGACTCGGGCACGAAGATATTGTTGCGGCGTGCTTCCGCAATTTCTTGCTCCTCGAGCGCTTCTACAGCGCTCTGGACCTGTGACTCGAGCTTCGCAATTCGGTGTTGTGATGCTTTCCAGTCTCGCATCGTCGGCCGCGATGCAAGCTCTAGTTTGAGGTTCTCAACGTGGTCCTGTGAACGTTGTTCAGCGCGACGAGCTTCAGCTAGCTGGCCCTCCAGCTTGCTGAGTTTGCTAATGATTGCGCGCTCTCGCTTTTCAAGGGCTTCGCGGGAGACACGTTGATCGAGTTCTGCATCGCGGGCTTTTCGTATAAGTGAGCGCTCAATCTCCTCGAGAGATGAAGCGCGGCTTCCGTTTAGTTCATTTTCACGATCCTCCAAGGCTTTGTTAAGACGACGAATCTCGGCATTCAATAAATCGCGTTCTTCATTCATCTCATGCTGCTTTGTCTCAAAACCTTCGACAATATCCAAAAGCTTTTGGTCTGCTTGTGAATTTGTGCGAGGGTCTCGTTTTACAACTTCTCGAAACAACGTGCGTGTTCGTTCGCGCTGTGCAGTGCTATGGCGTGTCTCGGCCTCAAGTTTCTTCAGCAACCTCTCCATTTCAGTCTCCTTTGCGCGCACGCGGTGTTCACTTAAGGTTAATTTTTGCTGCAGGGCAGCATTCTCACGTTGAAGGTTTCGTAGCTGATCTGCATCTCCGCGCTGAGATGCCTGGAGTTGTTCTTTATACTCCTGGACCTCTGCCTCGGCAGATTTGAGACGCTCTTGAAGTCGAGATGCCTCTCGCTGAGCAATTTTCAACCTGTTTTCTGCCTCCTCGTCTGTGCGACGACTCGAAGATTCCTCCATAGTGAGCTCTCGAATCATTTCCCCACGCCTGTTGTACTGCGCAAGCAGATCCCGCACCTCGGAGAATAAAGCATCTGCATCTAGGCCACCGGAACCCCGCATCGGAATCGCATGAAAACCGGCTTGCTGAAGCGCGCGGTTCATCCGCTCAAAGGTGTCATCATCTCTCATACGGCGATCCAACGCATCAAATCCGAGACCTTCCTCGGCACCCATAGACTCGTCGCGCCCCACACCTCCTCTTGCGGGAGTGGTTGATGCTGGGGTTCTATCAAGGCCACTTTCACTTCGTCTGCCACCCGGAGTGCTTCTCAGTCTATTGGGGCTATACCTGCCGTTTCCCTGGACCTCCCCTGGTACAGTTGGCTCGAATGTGGATGATGAAAACTCGAGATTCTCTTCTTCGTCTTGCTCTGCATCGCCTTCATGATTATCTTCGTTTCTATACACGTGGTCGCTTTCCCCATGCACTTGAAAAGCATCCTCTTCTTCTCCTTCGGCCTCTTCACTGTCATTGGGCTCTCCATCTCCTTCGGCGATATAGTCATCAAAGTCACCACGTACAGCTCCCGATAAGAATTCAGAGTCATCTTCATCCTCACCTTCAGTACTCTGCAGCAGCTTGTTCAGTCTCTGCATTCTCGCCTCCAGACTTGCATTTGTTTCCGAGAGGTCAACTACTTCTTGTCGTACCGATGACTTGCCTCCCTGAACAGCTGTGCGCCCCCTAACGGCTGTGTTCTGGATGCTGACTTGGCTAGCCTCAAGACTTGTATTAGCCTCACCCTCCAATAGGACTTCAAGGCGTTTAAGGCGGGCCTCGAGGCTTGTGTTTAAACTGTCATTACTCCGCCCAAGTAGCGATGTACGGAGACTATCAACACTCTTTCCAGCATGAGCATGGTGAGTCCTTGACCTGGAATCTATATGTGCATCTTGACTCAGGTCCCCGTCCATCGCAGAAGCATCCTCGTCCATTTGCAACAACTTGCCAAAGTCCACTGCGACCTCATCCTCAAGCTCCTCGTCGCGGTCGTCCTCATCATCTGCATCATCCTCGTCCTCATTATGCATATCACCATAAATCCCATCATCGTCTTCATCGAGATCCTCCTCGTCCCCAAGGTCTGCCCCAAAGCTTACTGCTGTGCGAACGGCGTCTCCCTCAATAGCAGAAGTGTCAAAACCCTGCTGCTGCAAGAACTCATCAAGTCCAGCTGCAGAACCAGGTCCAGCCTTTGCAGATCGCCCAGAGTTTGTAGAACCTATGGAATATTTTGCAGAGGACGATCTCACGCGTCGAACCCCACTGCTATGAGGCAGTCTCTTAGTCATTGGGGACCCTTCGCGCACATTAATATCAATGTTGCCAGCGCTGTGAATCTGCAACGTGGCTTCACCGAGATCTACTTCCAAGCCACCGTCAACTACGGATAAGGATGCTAAACTTCGACCTCCAACCCCAGTGTCCCTCGAAATCTCGAGTTCGTTGGCAAAGTCATCGGAGTTAGAGCCCTCGTCGCTGCCCTTAAAGAAGCCGCCGTCCACGCCCAAATCCTCCTGGTCGAGGCCCCAACGACCACCATCGTTGCCGTCGCTGTTAAATGCCATGGAAGTCGCACTGCGAGCCGCCGAGACAAGGCGCCACGAGCCTAAGGCGCTCAAGCCGCGTTATCCTTGATTATTGCGGCGGACGATCCTAAGAGCTTGGGCTTTGGAGGTGAGTTTGGTGCTTTTGGCTTCGATGGTTAGGTTTGCGTCTCTTGTCTAAGAAATTTAATTTTACCCTAATTATCCATACAGTTATTTTTTTTCCAAAGGTGTATAACGGGTGTCACTAGGGGTCTTGGATTGAGGCATTTTAGCTACCTTATAGACCTACTACCCTACCTCAGAATAACAATGTTGTATGATTGTCACTCACAAACCCTGACCAGGTTAAAATATAGCTATGCAGGGATTCACAGTAGTGGTCAAATGATTTTTGCTGAAAGAGGTTTAGTTGGAACAGAGGACGAAGGATATAAAAACTAAGAGAACACATATGTTGGAGGGTTATTTATTAAAAATTAGAGGAGGGATCGTTCCCCTGTAACGAAAATGTGCGGGGAGACGATGCGACAAATGCAGTATTGCTGCGTGTTTGTGAGGAGGTTCTATCCATTCGTGCTTACGTTATCGGAGGCCCTCGTTCGCTCTCGAAAGCTGAGAGAAGAAGACTGCCAAAGGAGTTGATAGGGGTACTTATAAAACGAAAGAATAGAAATGGAGTACATCGCACGTATGATGAGCGAAATGGGTAGCTAATTAGCCCACAAAGTTTCAACAAATAACTTTTCTTCCCAGTTTTTCGAAAAACTCGTATGGGAAAACTAAGTATGGTGTGAACCAAGAGGTGATTGTGCGGATATTATGGTGCTACAAGGACGGCAATCGATGTCTTCGAGACTCCGTTTCCAAAGAATGGATAGGTAGTCACGCTTGTATGGGTTCACCAATCTTACCCTCCTCGGAGGGCGAAGCGCGGACCTTGTCTGCTGCTATGTCTGCTTCCAAGCGCTCCTTTGCTTCGGCATGAGCCCAGTGGTTCGGTCTCTTGAAAGCATATGATACCACCTGGTTCATAAAGAAGTTATAGATAAAGAGAACGCATGTCGAGTAGGCAAACAGCAAGAGCGCATACCAGCCAAGAGGTTTCACAAGATTGAGAGCGTTTCCTCCAAGGTCATCCTCAATTGAGTCACTGACTTCAAAGGAAACAAAGCACTCTGATCCTAAGAGCTCAAACATATAACACGAAACGGTCATGCAAAGAGAAGATGATGCAAGCAGGATACGATTAAACCATCCAATGTGCTTCCATGAAGAAATCGTACGGTGAAGGTACAACTTATTGCGGCTTTTGATTTCAAGTTCCAATACCTCTTCGTCATCCTTCTCCTTAAGAAGCTCCTCGCGATCCTCAACAGATACCTTGGCAATAAAATGCACTGCAATAAGCATGGCAGCACTTTGGGTGATGACTGCGAGCGCCAGTGTCATTGTAGAAACACTTGACCAAATGCCACCCTCGCTAGAACGTAGCAACATAGCACCTGCTAACACACACGGGGCAATTAAAAAGAAGACTGGTTGCGAGCCCAAGAGCATAGAACCCAGATTTAATCTGAGGATGCCAGTGGTCACAGAAGTTGGCCAGTCAGGTCCTCCGCAAAGAACAGAAACCTTAGGCCAAGTCATACCGGGTGCCTGGAGAATGCGACGAATAGCGCGCATCTCAACGCTATTTACACCAATGAAGCTACGCACCCATACGCTACGGGAAGCCATATATTCACCAAAGACCTTTTGTTGAATAATAATTGCGATCATCTTCAGCATGTAGCAAATTCCCATGGTGTAGGCCACACCGCCCCAAAATGTGAGCAGATCCGTGGCGCTAGAGACAAGAATAATACCACCAGCCACGTACACCGGCACACCAGGCACCGGGGGCAGAAGAAACATGACGATACCGACAGCAATGAAGATAAACGTAGTTATCAAAAGCGAGACGCTCGAGAGCACGCCATTGAGCCAGGACAAGAACAGCGTGGTAATACGCGTAACACCAACGGCAAAAAGAAAGAAGAGAATTCCGATCCAAAGAGTCTTTATCAAGACGCTGGACCACTCCCAGGCTAAGACAGAACGCCACATTGAGGTAGCGTTGGCTGTCATAATGTACTTGCGATGTTCTGGTTCAAGGGGCTTCGTACATGACCAAAGTTTGCGATTTGTTTGAGTGATGATACTCAAAAAGAAGTAGATCAACATCAGAGGGGTGGTGAGCATTAGCATCATTGCCTTGACCCAGTCCGAATTGATAAACGCAAGCATTCGGTTGCCAAGTGGTGTCCCTTCAAGAGCACCAAGAATGTCGCTCCATCCGAAGACCGCTACCACCACTATACCAGCAACAACGAGGGCCAAAAATCCAAGGGCGAGTACAATGTTGGTAAGGGCCATTTGAGCACCAGCGATCCCTGAAGCAGCATAGATACCAAGAAGACCAAGTGAGACAAACATGAGAAACGCTTGAGCCAGAGGGTCAAGGGCCTTCGTCTCAGAGTCAGCAATACGAGAAGTACGCACAGCGCGTGCAACAAAATAGAGCATGCCTGCGAAAGTGAAGGCCCAAAGAGCAAGAACCAGAGGTAGGAGCCAGAGCAAGAACGCACTCGTGCAGGTGACGAGAGTTTCATTTATCTCGCTGTACTCATCGGATGTAAGGTTTGCAATGTAGTCTGACGTGAGAGTCTCAAGGTCAACTCCTGAGGAGTTACAAGTCATTTTCTCGTAAAACACTACCTTGGTACTTAAGTTCCACCAGTGGTCGCTTACAATAATCCACACTAGCCATAGTGTAGATGAAGCGGCAAAAACAAACCATAGGGAGATACCCAGAACGTTGAGCAGGTCCAGAAGATCCATTTTCCTGAACAACGTCACCTTAAGACTGAGCAAGACTATAGGTGCACCAAAGAGAAAGACAGCAATCGGTGCAATGACGTAAGCTTCTGTGGCAAAAAGCATAGACACACAAAAGCCGAGCACAGTGATAACAATAAGACAAAGTCCAACGTAGTGCCACCTACCACTCCAGAATCGGACGTCTAACACATACAGAATAACAGCTAGAGCAGCTGAGCATCCGAAAATATAGCTAAAGAGGTTGTAGTGAGCGTCGAGAGCGGAGTAGAACGAGCCTCCCAAACAGTACGGGAGAGCACTGAAAATGTACAAGAAGAGGAGACCAAAGACTAGCACAAGGATGAAAATCACAATCTGCTGAGGAACCGTTGCCTTTTTACCCTCGTCTAAGAGTACAGAGCCCTGCTTGGCATACTTGCGGTCGTATCGTGTTGCGAAGGATTCACGACGACGGTTTGGCTGGACATTATCCTCACTATCGACTTGAAGTACTGCTGGTGATATAGCGCCATCAGGCATCTTTGCAGATGTGAGATGATCAATTAATCAATCCACTAATCTTTCGGTCGATATAGTTGAATACTTGTCGAAGAAATAAATCCTTTCTAAAGCGCCAGCGCAATAGCAAGGGGAGATTCGTGATTTAAGGAATAGCAACAGTCTGAGGTTGTGACTGCTTCTTATGTGCTAATTCTTGCCTCGGCTGTCCTACGTACACGAGTAGTTGTTTCCTACACTCGAACAAGCTGCAACGAAAGGCAACTCGAGCCGAGCGAGTGAAGCGGTTCTGCTGCGACTTGCGCAAGACTGGCCACGCGCCACAGGCTTATCTGGGTTTGTAGTAAGAAATAGTACTGCAAACTCGCTCACGATGTGCTCAGCTCAAGTTGCAAACTCAGTAGTTTCCTAGGCGGGTAGGTAGATAGAGAGAGATACAGGAAACTAGGTAGTAGCTTCAAACTCGGTGGTACCTATGGAAGAGAGCCTTCTGGTAAACCAATTTGAAGCAAGTTATCAAGCGTCACCACAGCTTTTTCAGATTTAGGAGCAGCAATACCTATTGATGCTACCACGTAAATGTGTTCAGATGTCTCTCGAAGCCCAGTGCGCCTTCTTTCAAAGACTCGTGCTTGTTTTTAAAGGTTTCCTTTAGTCGCTTAGGATGAGCAGCGAGTGTACACCCGTAGGCGAGGGTGTTTGGCCGCAGCAATCGATGCCTCTCCTTCTCCAGCTCAAGCTTTTAGAGTGTGAGAACGATGCAACTCGATTATGACCACCTAGCTAAGATCAAGTGGCTGGTTTTGTATTTGCGACAGCAGTCTTAGGTACGAAGCAACAGCGCCAGCACCAGCACCAGCACCACTTTCAATTTACCAGCAAACCTCAGCGCGTGTAAATAAAAGTTTCCTCTTTTCGGCACTTTGATCTCCGCTGGCCATGTGCAAATAATTCTTATTACAGAACACAGTGTTTAATTTGCCTCATGACACTATATAGATTGTAGTCGTAGAGAGGAATAGATGAGTTTTGTGAGAGAAGCACTGTGTCCAAGGAGGTGTGCGAAAGCTAAGTCGTTGGCCACCTCATAAAGCCACTTCGTTGAGATAAAAGAAACCATAGAGGGCCTATCAATTACACCCTCCAAAGCTTTTCTTCTGCTTGAGGTTTACCCAAATCAAAGCACCCGCTCCGCACCTTTGAAGCAAGCAGGGTGCCTCAGGCTGGATTGTACAGTAGGAATCGACCTTATAAATCCCCCAGTGATAGCCCCTACATATCTATCTATCTATTATTAAGCGACCACTACTAACAAGTCTGCATAAACTCAAGTTAGAAAGGAGCATAGCAAGAGTAAAAAACAAAGAGAAGTCGCTTTTCATTTGTAGTATGTACTACTAGGTAGGTACGGCGCAGCACTTTAAGGAAGTCAACTCGAAGCAACCAGAAGGAATCTCAAAATCAGAAGTAACTTGGTAGCTAGGTGCTCAAAGTACTTACTCACTACTTGAAGTCCTTCTTATTTGGTCAAAACATAGGGTTGCACTAGGGGTCAGATAAGATTTTAGAAGCTGAGTAGAAAAACTATTCCTGCTGCATCATATGAGACTGTTCATGCTGGATCAATGCGCTAGCGGGAGAGGAGCTGGTGTTGCCGCAATACAACTAAGTATAAGGTGAAAAGTATAAAGTCCTGACTGCCATGGCGAAGATGATTGGACTAACTAGATACGCGATTGTGGGAAAATGCGACGAGGTGTAGAACGAGCCAGCTCCTCAAGATTGATTGACGATGAACTCTTTTAATTTGCGTCAATAGTCAGTCGTACCTAGTACCTACCTAACTGCATACATTAATACTATAGAATTAGGCAAACATCTCATGTAGTAGACACAAGCAATGTGGCAGAGGAAGCAACTGCTGACGTAAAGTATGGGGTTTGTCCGGTGGAGATGAAAAATAGGTCGGTGAATGATAATTGAATAATTGGGTTACAAGAAAATAAACCGGTTCAACTAGCCTATGAATGCGAAGATCAGAGAAGAATTCGCTTCGTATGGCAGACTCAAGTATGTCCATGCAGAGAAAAGAGTTGATAATAAATTGTAACCGTTAGGTTGTTAGTAGTTTCAATGAGAGAGGATACAAGCGAACGTTGATAGATGTTCATTACAAAGGTTTGTCTAAAGCAATAAATTTTCAGCAGCCTCTGAAGATATGAGAGCGCGTTGCTCTCATAAGATCAATACAACGAACAAGTTTTTATTTTTAATAAAAAAGAAAGAAAGAAAGAAAGGTCATATAACTCTTAACCCTCGTCAAGACTCCAGCGAGCTTCGAATTCCCCCAAATCTATGGGGAAGCGTGACAATTTTGTTCCATGGTACAACCATTCAAAACTAGAAACTTCCCTTGCTGCGGATATCGGGTTTGACATCAGTTCGATTTGTTCCCTTTCCCATTTTTCGACTAAATGTTACTCCGCACTGTGACCTTTAGGATGCTTTCATCTTGATTTTTTTAAATGTTTTTTTAATTTCTTTTCGAAATCACAGCAATTCGTCGGAACAATCGCGACATTATACTTATGAGAATTTAAAAGTTTACAAAATTGAAATTATTGCCGTAGATGATATGAACAAGAAAAGATATTTACAAAATGTGGTGACCTAACCTATTAAAAAACGTGAAATAAGAAACATGGTTTTTTTAAATACCTGTAGCGTACGAATACATCGAGACAGCTTTTTATCTAAATAAATCTCAGGATTTAAAGATTACGAGCAGCTAAATAAAAAAGAGCGGGTTGGTAAGATAAAACGGAAGGCAATTATTAAAGAAAGAGGAAAAAATAGTTTGACGAATAGTAAGTTGTGAGTTTTGATGTGATGTGCTTTTTTCTTTTTCGGTTCATGTTTTTAAAGCTGAGATTCCTGTGACAATAGTAGTAGATATAATTGCTGTTGAGGTTGATGAGGGTTGGTTTTCTTTCGAACACGCGGTTCGCTGACTAGCTAGCTGGTTGCAGAGGGCCGGGACTGGAATAGTGGATTGGATTGCGGGCATCTATTTCTTGCCCTTCTTTTCCTCCTCCTTCTCGAACTCCTCCATGAGCTCGCGCTGGCGATCCGTGAGGTTTGATGGCATCTCAACCTCAAACTTGACGAAGTGATCTCCACGTACGCCCGGGCGGTTGACTTGCGCGATTCCCCTGTTTCGAAGACGTTGTGTCTCTCCATTGCTCACTCCGACAGGGACCTTGAGCAAGATCTCGCCATCAAGTGTGCGGAGCGGTACCTTGCCACCCATGACTGCCTTGGCAAGGGATACCTTGCACTCCGTGTAGACATCTGCTCCACGGCGTCTGAAGTGGTGGTCCGGCAGAACCCCAAACTCCAGAATCAGATTTCCTGCAGGTCCTCCTCTGATACCTGCATTTCCTGACCCAGCCCTAGTCATGGTCATGCCTGTGTCGACACCTGGTGGGACTTCAATATCGAGGCTCTGGCGCACCTCCTTCTCCACGCCTGATCCGTGGCACGTGTTACACTCATTCTTGATGGACTTTCCAGCACCCTGGCAAACCTCACACGGTGTGGGCACCTGGATGAACCCTCCTACCATAGTCATGCGCACACCCTGGCCATTACATGCTGAGCATGTCTTGAACTCCGGGTCCTCGCCTGCACGTGCTCCAGATCCCTTGCAGGTGCCGCACTTCTGGTCTGCGAGGAAATGGATGGTCTTTGTAGTACCGCGAACAGCCTCTTCAAAGCTCAAGTTGACCCGCACGCCGAGATCCTCACCTGCCATACGCATGGAGCCTGGGCCCCTCGACTGTTGCCCGAAGCCGCCAGAGAAAAAGTCCTCAAAGCCACCGAAGCCACCAAAGCCGCCACCACCGAAGCCGCCGCCGCCACCACCTCCGGCCATGTTCTCAAAGTTCGGACCAAAGTTGTCATACGCCTGTCGCTTCTCCTTGTCGGAAAGGACCTCATAAGCCTGTGTGATCTCCTGGAACCGCGCGGTCGCATTATCCTCGGAACTAGAGTCAGGGTGATACTTTTTGGCGAGCTCACGGTACTTCTTCTTGATGGTCTTGTCATCCGCATCGCGAGACACGCCGAGCACCTCGTAGTAGTCCTTATTCAAAAGGCGGGAAGATCCGTGGAACCCGCGCCGCCATGAGCTTGTGCTCTGGAACGGAGATGATGAGGGAATGCCAGCACCCGCGAGGCTGCCAGAAGAGGAGGCCGAAAGGCGAGGGAAGGACGACGAGGCGCCACAAGAACGGCACACAGGCCTGGAAGAACGGGCGTGACGCAACACGGAGCTAAGCAGCGCAGACATATTGCTATGGAGAGAGGGATGTAGCAAATCCGACACGAGAAGTGACGGTGCGTTTGATATTCAAAATTTGGAAAAGGAAAGAGGACAGGACCCTGAAGCGCTAACTCCAAGACGCCTGACTAGAGATCCACCGTGAGGAAATCTCCTCTGTGCGTGCAGCCTATTGCTTGTCGCGAGTCTATTTGATTGAATGAATGGACGTGCGGAGGGATTGCTGAGACCCTTCTCGATTAATCCAAATTGCAGGCGGTTCTAGTAAAAGCGGGCCTTACGCCGCGAGCTATAGACACCCAAGCTATCCCCACGTTGCCGAGCTGGGAAAGCTCGCGCCAGCCTGAGCAATTTCTATGTTGCAGCCAACTCCAGATGGGTCTGGCGGCCGGCTGTCTGTCTCCGCCAAGTCGAGGTCTCAGGCCCCGTGCGCTCCACAGTCTGATACGAGTTTAAGCACGGCAAAGGCTGCCAATGAATGGCTCGCTCCTGCTTATCCCTATTCAGGCAGCCAAAAAGTGCAAAGTAAAAGCAGCAAAAAACAAACAATGCTAACTAAGCACCGTCACAAAAGCGAGGAAATGTCACGCACGCTCTCTTTCTAGATAATTGGTTGCTCTCAGTCTGTCTTCAAGTTGTGCCGAGTGCGACGAACTGACTATCTTAGATTAAACGGCCGGTCAAGGCGTGGCTGCTTGGCAGGTTCGCTGTTTGATTGTCTGACTGATTGTCTGGCCGATTGTTGTCTAGTTTGCTTTTTTTCACTGTGGTCGCGCAAGTGCGCGAATGGAGAAATTAATTCCACACTGATGATCGATCGATCGATGCCTACAAAACTATGATGATGCACTCACTACTAAGCGGCGCTAGGGCCTGCCTACCAGCGAGGCGACTGCTAGCGCGCGCTAGGCGGCGACTACCACCTGCTTTTCTTTCCTTTGCTTTCCTTGCCTTTTCTTTTTCTGACTTGACTTTCTTTCTTTCTCTCTTTCTCGTTCTTCAGGATTTCAAATTCGCTGAGATCAGAAATCTGACTGACTTTGCGGCGCTTCCTTCGCAGTGCTCAGAGCTCAGAGCTCAGGACGCGGAGCAGCAGGCAGGCAGGCAGGCAGGCAGGCAAGCTGGAGGACCACGAGCGACGGAGGGCACAGCGAGCGATCTTTCGCAGTCTACGAAGCACTGCACGTTGATTGGAAGAGCTCTGGAGGATATTGGGATGCTTCCTTCCTTTCAGTGGAATGAATGATGATTGTGGAATGATTGATTGAATGAATGAGGGATTGAATGTATGAATGAATGAATGCCAAGCTGACCAGGAGCGGCCGACATTCTGGATCATTCAAGTTGCGGGAACAGCAGATTGGTTGCGATCGGGCGAGCTCGTGTCTAGCCAGGTGGCTCTGCCGTCTGCTTGCTGGGCTGACGTTGGTTAGGCACACTCGTCGCGAAGAACTCCGGCGGGGTCGGTGCCGACGCTCTGAGAGTGTGCCTTGTCCGCAGCGGTCGGCGTAGTTCGCGAGTGATTTCATTACGAGCTCCTGCCAAGATGGATGTGAGGACAAATCCCCAAGAGCTTCAGAACCTTGCGTTGAATTGCAATTAGATTGCACTGTAGGAGTGCATTGCATTGCATTGCACTACATCACATTGCATTACATTTTCAAGCTCGCTCGCGACCCAGAACTGGCAAAACTGCCATGAACTGCTGACCTTGGAACAGGCTCTGGCCAGCCGACCATCCTCGACACAGTCAGTATGCCGGGCGTGATTCTTGCTGCAGGCAAGACCTGTCAGCGACGAAGTCGTGAAGCCTCCGGCCGGAGGGACCCTCGAATGATCTAGAAACGGGCCCTGTTGCTGACTTTCCTGTACCTATCATTCATCCATAGAGCAGATACTTTGAGGGGAGAGCCTATACTTCTTGCAAATTCTTGCCTATGAGTCTACAAAGCTGTGCTGGTGGGTAGTGAAAGCAGCATATCCCAGGATCTCCGAAGAATAACGCTCGTGGTGGTTTCTGGTCAATGACCAACGGAGAACCACAGGCACCTACCTACCTCTAGAGAGTGAGTGCCCAGGTACTTTGTATCGGAGAACGCAATCGTGCTTTGAGAGGGCACGAAGCGCAATAGGGTTGATCGAGGCAGCTCTTTCAAATCAAGCCATTAATCTCCTCCGCTGATGTAAAACGAGATACGACTCAGACACGATCGACCGAGAGCATTACAAAGATGCACGTGGCATGGAATCGCCATCTTTGGTCGGATCCACAAGGTCACCTGTTAGATTAGGCCTAACCTAATGGATGCTAAGAATCGTTCTAACTGTTCTCCTGATGCGCGCATCACCGTACTGATTCCTATCACAACACTATAACCCCGTTCTAACCCCTCAATTAGTCTTTCACTATGGAGTTAGAGTAGATACCTACTACTATCCTTCTACTAAGTTATTATATCATTCCTGTGGAAGGTGGGACGGTGAACCCATTTGAACCATTTGATAAGTCTCTAAGTTGGTCTCACCATCGTTATTATTAACGAAGGGTAATTGGACCCATATAAAATTTGTATGAAACTCTGTATGCATAAATTGATAGAGGCGGTGCACTCGTCGAACTCGTATAAGTAGCACGAGAGCAACTTCTATTGACAAAAACACGCAAGTCTTGCCACAGCTGGAGACTGGCGCGCCAAGCCCTGCTGCACAGCAACGACCCTCGTGGCATCGAGCCAAAACACTCCTTAGATACCTGTCCACTCCACTACTGAGGACCACATAGACCTTGGCGACCGCGATTCTACCCAATCATTTCGACCGTGGTGGCGCTCTAGTCAAATAGGGATCTCTTTACTATTTAACTTTCCGTGAACCCAATTTACAATCTCCACGAACGCCTTCGCAACAAAGCGATTAAAACTCGTGCTCGAAGTTGGTGCGAGGGATATTTCGGAGGGTCGACATGCTCGATGTGGAGGAAGACTATCCTGGTCAGCACGCCCGAAGACCGGCTCGCAAACGAAGCCAGAACGGGGTGGAGTTGCGTGAGGTCAGCGGGGATGAGCAGGTTCAACAGCATCACAAGCTCAACTCCGACAGCGCCAACGAAAATGATGAAAACGGCAACACAGCTAGGAAGTCCTGGAACTCAACTAAGGATTCATGGCGTCAAAACAAATCTAGGGCAAAGGATTCAGATTATGAAGACAGCTTTGACTCTGCTGACAACTACGAGAAATCACAATCTAAAAGCGGGTCCCAGCATCCCGATGACCTGGAAAAAGGAGATGGAGATGATGACTCTTATGAAAGCTATGGCGAAGAGGATGCTCTCGATCCGGATGGTGCGAGCCAAGACGGTGGTAGTAAGGATGGCAAAGACATGTTGAAGTTAAAGGGTTCATCTGATGAAGCAAACCCCACAACCCTTCTCAACTCTGATCGGTCCACAGCGGCCCACATGTTCATCTCCTTTGTAGGAGCTGGCGTGCTTGGTTTACCATACGCCTTCATGAAAACAGGTCTCCTAGGTTCCATCGGGGTCGTTGGCTTTGTTGGCACAATGTCTACGTATGCCATGATGCTTTTGGTGGACTGTAAGATACAGCTACAACAACAGGGCAAGATGGTACGTGGTTATGGTGACATTGCTTACGGCGTCCTCGGACCCACCGGCTCTGTAATCATTGACTTCTTACTTGTACTTACGCAGGTGGCCTTTTGTTGTGCATACGTCCTTTTTATTGGTGAGAATATGCACACAGTCATGCCCGAATTTAGCAACAGTACTATCATCTTGCTCACGATTCCTGGTCTCTCACTGCTCGCTCTTTATCGCCATATCAAGAACCTTTCTCCATTTGCGCTCGTGGCAGATGTAGCTAACATTATCGGCATGCTCGTAGTTATCTCTTTTGACGTAGAGGTCTTTCATGAGCACGAACTCCATATGGAAAATGCCTTGAGCAATGTCATTTTTGGGGTTGTTTTCGCTAATCTCCCTTACTTTTTTGGCGTGGCTATTTACTGCTATGAAGGTGTCGGTGTTATTCTCAACATTCATGAGTCAATGCAGAACAAACCTCATTTTCGTCGCATTCTTGCGACTACCATGGCCATGGTTACTTCAGTCTATATTGTCTTTGGGTCACTTGGTTACATTGCCTATGCTGATAGTACAAAAGAAATCATCACGCTCAATCTCGGTGATGGTATTCCGACAAAGATAGTCAAGGTTGCACTTTCGACAGGCCTTTTCTTTACCTTCCCGCTCATGATGCTCCCTGTCTATACGGTAAGTTTATCCATCATAAGCACATGACTTGTTTCATTGATAGGAACATCATCTCAAATGATGACAATCTGCTCCTTTTGTATCAAAAGACTAACATTTGCCTTATTCCAATGCGTGTGTGGTATGGGTGGGTGATCATATTTCTTCTACCGTTTTATTGAATCCTTTGCAACACATCATAGATTATCGAAAGCTCCTCTGTTCTGTCTGGTCGGTCTCAATGGGTCAAAAGTTTAGTTCGAGTAATTGTGGTATTTGGCGCTGTCTTCATTGCCATTGGTATCCCTAACTTTGGTGATTTTATCTCGCTCGTTGGCGCGGGCGCATGTGCCCTCCTTGCTCTAATTCTGCCAGCATATTTTCACTTGAAGCTTTATGGTGATCAAATCTCCAAGTTCGCCGCAGCAGTGGATATTTTTGTTATCATTGTTGGCTCAATCCTCGGCGTGATTGGCACTTGGCACGCAGGCCAAGAATTGTTCTCCAAGTTTGGCCAGTAAACACAATCGATGACACACATAGAAAAAAATATGCGTTGCAGCTTACGCACTTCTTTGAGCCTCTTTCAACGCCTCTGTTTGGTAAAATTTATTTGCAGATGATTGCGGCCGCCATAGCCGAAGCATTTATTTGCACTCTGTGTCTAGCTAGATTTTGCATTTTTCTTATTGGTATGACAGAACCCGAGGTGCACGAGGAAAGTATCCACGCGTGAAGCCATACGTTGAACATCGTACTTTATTCAAATCACATATTTTCAGCTACAACTAGAAACCTGTTGTTTTCTTACCGCCTTTGGATATGAACACACTTTAGGGCTGTGTTCTATAACACCAACCGTTTTTTGCCTGTGGCTCAAAAAAAAAAAAACTTCATAATAAATTAGTTTGTGCCTTACTGGTTTTCAAAGGTTGTTGTATTCACTAACACGAAGGGGAGAGTTGTTTAGTCATTGAATCTAACAGAGGTCTGCACATAGAAACAGCGAAAACCGTCAAGTGCGTTGTCATTAAAATAAAGGCCTGCCCTTTTAGATAGCTTTCTAAGGCTTACAAATAAGGTCAAAGCGATCAACCTTCCATGTAGCATTTTGTGTCTCTGAGCAATACTTTTCGTTGTAAGTAATGGTTCCATCGCGTCGGATAATAATGACTGCAGTACTTCTTGTACCATAAAAACTTGTGGATCCATTTGGGAGACGATTCGGGAATTGCTTCACATAAATACCAGATTGCTGCATTTCAATGTCGCGAGTGAAGCCCTTGGAGACTTGAGTGATGCCACGCTCCTTCTCATCGCTCATAATTCGAAAGATCTTGTCAATCAAAATGCCCTCGCCAGTGACCGCCATGCGCCCACCCTTGGAGATATGCTCTTCTATGGCCTCCTCAAACATACGTTTGCCGTCAACAACCTTTGGCCAGTCATCGTCAAGCGTGCCATTTGACAACCCATGCACACCCGTTTCCAGGGATACAGGGTGGTGCGTTTTACCACGGTTCGTAATGTAGTACATCCCATCTTTGTCAGCGAGAATCAGATTGAATCCGGCATACTTATGTCCGTTGTCTGCAATCTTCTCACATTCAGCTTGAGCATCCAGGCGATTTTTCTCGTTTAGAAAGTCTTTAATGAAGTCCCCCCGCGATGGCAAGCTTTCGTCCTTCGCCACAGAGCCCTCACGAAAGTTTGTGATGAGCCCAAATCGAAAATCAACCTCACAGTTACCTGGTTTGGGCTGCGGGCCCAAAAGGCTTTGTTCACCGGGCTTTTTGAGCAGCTGGGCCCGCACTCCTAGCCACGTTCCAAATGCAGTCAAATCTTGCCCCGCAAATGTGTATCCATGGCCTGAACGAGGATCATTCCAGCAGTGAGCAGAAGTACACGGCCTGTCCAGAAACTCGTCTCGGTTGGCTCCAATGATGTACTTATATGGCGAGCTGGACTCGCCCACGTACACGAATCCAATGCACATCTTGTCCACTGGTCCCGCAAAACACGCTACAAAACAGAATTAGAGCCTACGAATGCGCCCACCTCGCGTGTTCCTCAGGGGAGGTATGATACAGGCAGACTACTGGATTTGGCGGCAATCGGATTACACTCCAAAAATAACATTACATCAAGTTCCCTTGCTTTCAAGTCTCATGGGTGTACTAGCTAGGTACCTTCTAGGGTATCAACTATCCGCGCGGCGGAGTAAAACTGAGGAGGATACTATAGGGTCCGACCATGAACCCAAAAGGCCGCATATATGAAAGCTGTGTCTTACTCTAGAGGGCACTCACTCTCTTATCGTTGAGGGCCCATCACTGTCGTTTGCCCTCGTTTTTCTTGACTCTCGTTTCTTCAAGTTCGCGGACAGGCTGGACTCAGTTGTGCTACCAGTTGATAGCTAGCTAGCTAGGTACATATCCGCACTGCAGACCCTTGAAAACCGTGAGAACAAGTTGCACGTGGGACGTGTCCAGGCTTGGTGCAACCTAATCGCGGAGAAATTGCAGGGAACTTAAAGGAGCCAATGCGAAGAAACCCACCTTCTTCGTAGCATCGTAGCACCTACTTAGATCGATGTACTCAGTGAAATGAAAACACAGCAAATTCAAGGTTTCGCGGGGAAGAGAGAAAAAAAGGTTCGAGGGGCACACTCAGGAAGCCCGTATACCTAGTGCTATCCTCCTATGTGGCAAGACTTTGGCAAACTTGCTACGAAGCAGGTTGCTTTCAACAACCTGGGCTTTTGATTGCCTGTCCGATTGCAACTAGCAGGTATTTTATGTAGTAGGAAGGGAAAACATAGGCAGGTAAGACTATTCCTGTAAGTCCTTTGACTTGGCCAAAAACTACTAGGTATCGAAGCTACTACTACGCACCTAGCTGGTATGGTTTCTTCTCTTGCATTTTGTGGTCAAGAAAAGTAGCGCCATACCTAGTCTAGATACCTACGCAGGTAGTTGCAGGGGCTATCTCCTCTTCAGTCTTGTTCCCTTGAAGATAAGGTTTCAGATTAGATTCTTGAACATCAAATGAACACGGACTCTCCTCCTCCACTCCTTTTGGGATTTTCAGTTTTTAATGGTGTCAATTCTCATATTTTCAGCTAGAGGCCAAAGAGTTTGGCGAGCAACATAACTCTAGAGTAAGGATCGCAGAGTGTGCCTCCACTAAAAGGTAAAGTACAAATTGAAATATCTAAGTTATGCTAACGATTCTAAAGGGTGTTGCTCGATAAGGTTAAAGTAGCAAGTCAAGCTTGGTCAACAACAGCACAATGCCACACTTCGAAGCAACCGAAAATGGTAGATAGCTAGCGACAAGACGGAGTCCGCGCAAAGGTCAAGCGTAGCAAGGCGTCCCATGAGAACCTTGAGTTTTCTTAGTTGACGCAAAACTTGCACTAAGGCGTTAGCACTAGCTTAGACCAGGACAAGAATACTATAACATATCTTGCGGGAACAACTCCTGTCATTTCCTTATTTCCCAGAATGAAAGCAACACTCCCATATCGACATCACAATACATCAGAGCGGCTCTAGCTAGAGAACAAGAGAAAGCCTATCACATATCTCACAAGTGACTCCACGAAAACTTAACCACGCATAGGGACAAAACTAATATGTCCAGCACGAGATTTCGAGCAACTTTATATTTCGCTCAGGAAACCGATCAATGCTACGGATGTCTCATCGGCGCGAGAAGAAGCTCCTTCAGCCGAGCGTTGGAGCCCAATGGCGTGCGCAGCCTCTCCAGGCAAAGAGTTGCAGCTGACCGATGCGCAGATAGTGTGCGCTTTCCCCGACCCATAAGTTCGCTCTTCTTTGTAGTGAGTGAGTACGTATACTATGGCGGGTCTTTCGAGGTCAGTCCATCGAGTCTGGTTCGCTGCGCTTGGAGCTGGTCTCCGCGAAACCTGCCCGACGGAGGTTGCCACGTCGGCATCGGCGAGATGGAGAGAGCAGGTCCCCGCGCCGCCCCTTTCCCCCGCGCGCCGGCCAGACTGCCGGCCCTGCGCGGCCTCGAAAGCGGAGCTCCTTTCGATTTGTAGCCCAAAGCTTCGAAGAGAGCCTTGACTCGCGTGCTCCCACGCTGCCCAGATTTTACTACAAGCTCTGCAGCTTCCCATATAAATGCAATGCATGACCCCCGAACCTGTATCAACCTTTTTGGCGAGGCTATGATTTCTTGCTTTTTGCGAAACAGAGAGATCGATAGATAGACGTTGTCATGTCATCATGATCGTGGTCCTTGACATAGGCAGGCGGGCAGCAGGCAGGCAGGCATCGTCCGCGAAGAGCAGACACGGCCTGTGGACAAGGACAGGAGGCAGGCAGGCAGCGGCAAGCGATTCGTTCGCGCATTGGCGAGTCCTCCTTCTGTGAGTCTCAAGTCTTAAAGAAGGAATCCTGCTGCCTCTGAGAGTGGCTAGCGCCGGTAGCATTTCGATACTCTATTTGTGGCGCGGTTTGTTCCACTTGCGGCACTGTAGGCTATGCGGATAGCCTACTTGCGGGTAAATTTGTTTCACTTGCCTGGCCTGGGGCTGGCTGCTTGCCCACTGTCTCTCTTAAAGAGCTGATGATGAGTTTTTGAATTTGTTGTTCAAAATTTGTTGATTTTTTTGATTTTATAAAAAAGAAATACATCGCAGAAATAAGGAGCGAAGAAAGAAAGAAAGAAAGAAAGAAAGACAGAAATCCGAATCCAAATCCAAACCTGAATTCAACTAAATAGATTCAAACTGGGACCGAGGTTGGGTCCGAGCGGAGTTTGCTGCGTGCCGGCAGCTCGTTTGCGCGTAGACACCCTTCCTCAGTGAGCCAGGGGTCTCAAGCGTGGCGCAGAGCCGTCGTGGCAATCACGACACGATGGTGGAGGTCGCCGGGAACCGCGGCGTAGAGGGCCTCTCTGTGGTGCAGTTTGTGGCGTCGAGCGTGGGGAGCCTGGATGCCGAGGCGCTCGAAAGCAGTATACTGAGAGCCTGTGAGCGGCAGGCGCTGCTAGCAGGACCTGAAAAGCTTGATTTTCGTATTCTGGTTGATGACTCCGAGGCCGTTGAGGGCAAATCCGACTCGGAAATTGTGCAAAACAATCTTGCAGATGTTAGTTTCAGCGACCCAGACCAAAGCCATGTGCTCGTGGTTCGTATCATAAGATGCTACCCTGGCAAAGATATCCTAGCGATGCTAGCCAACCGAAAGTTTGTGGATCCCTTGTCATTTTGCTTGCTCATTTCGGATGTGAAGTTGCTGTATGAATCAGGCATCAGCTTTACTCTCTCGCCGCTCGAGGTACAGTATGAAGACTACAAAGCATGGCGCGCCGAACAACGGGAAGCTGTGAAAGCTTCGGGAGAGGACACACAAATGTCTTTTTGGCAACACGAACTTGCAGGACCACTTCCAAAGCTGGAACTTCCGCCAGAACCGGCTTGCACTCGATCATTGGCCCCGTCTGTCACACTGCCTTCAACAAGCTCGCAACCTCGGAAGAACCTTGTTGCACAATCGGTGATCAACTTGCCACCAGAGCTTGGCGATAAACTTCGCACACTCGCTGTGCAGGAACACATTTCTTTACGCGTGCTACTAATCTCATCCTTCCATACTCTTCTTTCCAAATATACGGGCAAAACAGACATCATTCTTGGTTGTCATATCTCTGGCAGGACACAGCACGCAGAATTGAAGAATATTGTAGGCTCATTTGAAAATTGGGTTCCTCTCCGCGTACAAAGTGCAGATCACCCATCCATGAGAGAGTTTTCAGATCGCATGAATCAGGCTCTTGTTGATGCTGAAAACAATGCTGATGTTCCCCTTACAGAAATTCTTCAGGCAATTGGAAACAATTCAGAACCAATATACTCCGCTGGCGTTGAAATGTATGGAAACATTGTTGAGGACTATGGCCTACCACTGATCAGCTCCAGAGTAATGCGTTTTGTGCTGGGCCTTGAACAAGGGAGCATGATCGGTTCGGATGGTAGGCTGGATGATCAGTCCTCCGTGCTCTCTTCCATGGACACCTCTCAGATTGCCTCCTATCAGCTTCAGCAGCAACTCAGCAAACCACTGACATTTGGTGGCGTGCGAATGCAACCCATTCCCCACCAATTCATGGTAGAGAAATGTACAGATGATATACGACTCGTAGGTACTACTTCACCCGTGTTCCGTCTAGCCTTGCACTACAATATGCACGCGCTTTCTGAAAATACTGTAGCGCGCATGGGTGTACACCTTCAAACACTATTGGAAGATGTGGTTCAACGCTTTGCTGAAGCCCGCATCTCAGACCTTCGAATTATCCCCCCCGCTGAGGAAGACCTCGTTATACGTAAATTCAATGAGACATCCCGCACTTTTGCTCCAGACATGCAAGACCTTTGTGTGCATGAACTTGTTGAGCGTGCTGCCAAACGTACCCCCGATGCAGTTGCAATTTCTGCCCATGGAGGCCGTGAAAGTTTGACATACCGTGAGCTTGACGCACGAGCAAATCAGTTAGCTAACTTTCTTCAGCTTCTTGGAGTTGCACCACAGGATCCCATAATGGTCCTGTTGCACCGCGGACCTATGTTGACTGTTGCGTGGCTTGCTGTCCTTAAAGCAGGTTGTGCGATTATGCCGACTGATCCCAAATTTCCCGCATCCCGTATCCAGGTCATGCTAGAAGACGCGAATGCGAAAATAGCCATAACAGAGTCGAGTCTTGAAGATCTTTTTGCGGGAACCTCGCCGCGCCTTGTTAACGTTGACAGCGACTGGGATCGTGCAATTCAGCTAGGCAGTCGCCAACCTCCGCCCCCTCCATCTGCAGAGGAGCGCCAGTCGAAGTTATCTAGCCTGGCCTATGTAATCTACACCAGTGGCTCCACTGGAAAACCCAAGGGTGTAATGTTAGAGCATGGATCTCTTGCAAATTATATTCGTTGGCATATTGAGTACTATCGTATGACTGAAGATGACCGCGTGTTTGCTTGTGCAGGTCTAGCTTTTGATGCTTCCATTGCAGACACGTGGCCTACTCTTTCTGTTGGCGCTTGTCTTCTTCCGATTGTCAATCCTGATGTTGCGGTTGTCCCGCCCCGTCTTATTGAGTGGATCATTCGTGAAAGGGCCACGATGGGTTTTCTGACAACCCAAATCTGTGAAATGTTCCTTGAGGAGGATGCGTCACACCCACGCCAAGATCTGCGAACTCTCCGGCTCGTCTATACAGGCGGTGATCGATTGCACATGGGCACACGTATGGGCGCCCGTTACGAGCTCGTAAACATTTATGGTCCCACAGAAAATACAGTCAACTCAACAATGTGCTATGTTCCAGAGGGGTTGCGTGTTCCTCCATCAATTGGATCGCCCGCTCCAAACACCCAATGTTTCATTCTTGAAGCAGAAACGCTTACGCCAGTGCCTGTTGGTGTGTACGGCGAACTTTTCCTATCCGGCGTGCAACTGGCTCGAGGCTATTTAAACATGCCTGAGGTCTCTTCAGAAAAGTTCATCTCTAACCCGTTTGATGTTGGAACGACACGCATGTATCGTACTGGTGATCTCTGCCGTTGGCTGCCTGATGGCCAGATTGACTTCCTTGGGCGAATTGATACCCAAGTAAAGATTCGTGGAAACCGTGTCGAACTTACGGCTATTGAAAGTTCGATGCTGTCATGCGAGGGAGTTAAAGAAGCTATCGTTATTGCACGTGAAGATACACCAGGTAATAAGCGTCTTGTAGCATACTTTATCGCCAAGGATAATTTTACTGATGAGGCACCGGGTGTACTTGCTGGTCAGATTCGAGCTAGCCTGGCATCAGAACTTCCGTCTTTTATGGTACCTTCTGCCTTTGTTGAGATGGAAAGCTTTCCGCTCACACCAAATCACAAAGTTGATCGAAGAAGTCTTCCAGCACCGGGGACGGGTCATGGTTCCTCAGATGGAGCGGCGGGTTCTGATAATAGTGGCAAGGATTCGCCATCTGGGCCTACAAGCTCTAACATTCGCTTGCAAGTTGAGCGCAAGAGCGATGGCAAAACAAAGTATAGCGCTTTGGTAGACAACATGTGGGGAATCTTCTGTGAAGCTTTGGGTCTCAGCAGTCAGGATTCGTCACATGCAAACCCAAGGTCCTTGCACTTTTTTGAAGCAGGAGGTGATTCTTTGGGTGCTGGGCGTGTAACGGCGCAAATGAGTCGTCTGTTGCACACAGACGTTCCTGTCTCGCTTTTATACAAATTTCCTCGGCTTGAGGCGTACTGTCATGCCGCAGCAACTACTCTGGGGAACTCCAGCACACAAGCATCTCAGGGAAGTGATTTTCCTCAGAATATGGATATTTTGGATGAAGGAGATGAACTTCCTGTCCATGACTATAACGATATGCCGTCGTTTAATGAGGAATCATTGTGGCTGGTTTGCCAAGCCCAAAATGAGTGGGCGAGCAAGGCTTACAACGTTCCTTTCTCATGTCGACTTACGCCTGGGAATACACTCGATCCGAAGAAGCTTCGCAGAGCTCTTGAACAGATCACTAGAGATAGCGAAGCCTTACGCGCGAAATATATCCCTGCTACTCATGCAGATGCCACTGTGGAACGTGTCATTATTCCAATTTTTGATGCAAAAGTTGACATGTCAGAGGAAGATTTGAATTCTAATTCAATGGAAACCATCAAATCATGGCTAAGTCGTGAAACATACCAGCTCTTTGATCTTGCCAATGGTCCTCTAATGCGTCTTCGTCTCGCAAATCTCCCGGATGGAACCCAAATTTTTCTTCTTGTTGTTCATCATATTGTCACCGACCTTTGGAGCATGGTCCTTATTCTTGATAGGTTGATGGACGCCTACCGTGGAAACCCCACCCCGCCGGATGCACTTGAATCTGACTTCACCTACAAAGACTTCATCGCTCTGCAGCATCGTCTCATTGAAGGCCCTCGTGGTCAGCGTCTTCTTGATTTTTGGATGAAAGAGCTTCAGGAAAACAGGGATGATAATTCTCGAGACAACATGGAACTGCCCCTCGATGCCCCTCGCCCTGCAGTAAAGTCTTTTCGTGGCTCCGCTTTGCGCTTTGAACTCGGAACTGAAAACACAAAGAAACTTGTGGACATTTGTACGAAGACCGGGTTTACACTGTCTGTTATCTTGTTTTCTTGTTTCAGCATAGTACTTCGAGCATATACCGGCTCAAACAACATACAACTTGGTGTCCCCACAGCTGGACGCTGGCGTGAGGAGTTTGAAAAGATCATTGGTTATTTTGTGAACCCTATCGTTGTGCGCGCAGATCTTTCAGGTGATCCTACACTTGTTCAGCTCTGGAACCGTGTAGCTGCGGTGATGCTTCGTGGCATTGATAACCAGGCATTACCATTCCCTTACCTCGTTGAACAATTAGCCCGGTCAGGAGCTGGACAAAGCAGTGGTAGCACTGGTGAGAACCCAATGTTTAATGTTGCTTTTGTGTTACAGCGCCCCCATGTAAAGCGACCTGGTTTGGCCAAAACCTTGCTTGGTTTTGACGGGGTCAAGCTCAACTTTGGCGAAGGAGTTCCAGAAATGGAGTCGCTTACGTGCCCGCATTTACATGCTCAATTTGACTTGACATTGATGATGTGTCTAGAAGACGACCGCTTGGCGACCTCGTTTCATTACAACACGGACATCTTTCGTGAAAAATCAATGACTCGACTTATCAATAGTCTGCAATTAATTATTGAGCAAGTGGCAGCATCTGAGCCAGAACGGCTGCATATCTCTGACCTTGAACTGCTTTCTCAAGAGGAGCGTAAGCATATTCTGTTTGATTTCAACCAAGCCCGCCCCGCACCCGAGGTCAGCACGGCTACAATACATGAGCTCGTCGAGAGACAAGCAGCACAGACCCCAGACAAAATCTGTGTTGAAACTCCTTCTATGGTACTCACATATCGAGAACTGAACTCTCGGTCAAACCGCTTGGCCAACTTTTTGCGCTTTGCAGGAGTTCGACATGAAACGCTCGTTCCAGTTTTCATGACTCGTACTGCTCATCTAACAGTGTCGTGGCTTGCGATTTTAAAAGCTGGTGGCGTGATTATGCCAATGGATCCTAAGTATCCTCCGGAACGTGTTCGAACCATGCTTGACGAAGCCAATTCAACTGTAATCCTCACAGAGGCCTCTTTGGTGCAAGGCATTCCGGAAAGCTTTGAGGGTCGGCAAATTGTCGTTGATCGAGATTGGGATAATGTCATTTCCTTGGCAAGTGAGACTCAGATTTATGACCCCCGTCATTCATGCAAGCAGCTTGCTTATGCTATTTTTACATCTGGATCAACCGGAAAACCCAAAGGAGTGCTTCTTGAACATGTCTCTATTGTGAATTACATTCACTGGCATATCAAATACTACCAAATGACGGAAGAGGATAGGGTATTCGCCTGTGCCGGACTAGCATTTGATGCGTCTATTGCTGACACCTGGCCTACTCTGGCTGTCGGAGCATGTTTGGTACCGGTCACGGACTCAGATGTTAGCGTTGTGGCACCGCGTTTTCTAGATTGGGTTGTCGAAAACCGTGTAAGTATGGGTTTCCTCACTACCCAACTCTGCGAAATGGTTCTCGAAGAGGATTCTGCGCGACCTCGTGCCAAGCTTGGCGCATTGCGTCTCATTTATACTGGTGGAGACCGTCTGCACTTTGGAACTCGCTCAGATGCCCCATATCGTCTGGTGAATATCTATGGTCCAACAGAAACCACTGTTAATGCCACCATGACTACAGTTCCTCCAGGTATGCGAGAACCTCCTTCAATCGGCAAGCCTGCATCGGGTGTCGCTTGTTTAATTCTAGATCAAGAGCACCTTACACCTTTACCTATTGGTGTCTTTGGAGAGCTTTTTATCGCTGGTATTCAAGTTGGACGTGGCTACTTTAATCTCCCTGAACTCACCAAAGAGCGTTTTCTGCCGGTCCCTAAGGACCTTGCTGCTGATCTTGCACCCATATTGAAGGACTATCCACGTATGTACCGAACAGGCGATCTCGTGCGCTGGCGTGAGGATGGTCACGTTGAGTTCATGGGGCGAAGGGATACACAGGTGAAAATCAGAGGCAACCGCATAGAGCTTGTGGCTATCGAATCAGAGCTGCTGCAGCATCCTTCGGTGAAAGAAGCCGTTGTGGTCGTACGCCAGCGCGACCGCGACAAGTTCCTCGTTGGTTATGTGATTGTACGCGAGGGTACTCAAGCCACTTCGTCAGACCTTCGCAAATTCTTAGGTGCTTGTTTTCCAAACTTCATGGTTCCAAGTATGATCGTCTTCCTAAAAGCCTTCCCGCTCACTCAGAATCATAAAGTTGACCGTCGTGCTTTACCGGATCCGCAAGCCTCAGAAACTGTGGAAAAGAAAGAAGGTAAACCAGCCGATGATGGGGAGGGCACGGCTCGATCGACGTCCTTAGGAAAGCGGCGTGACTCTGGGTCAACGGTTGGATCCAGGTCTATACGTGGACTTGATGTTAGTTCGGACCTTGCGCAAACCGTTCGTAAGATTTTCGCCGATGCCCTTGGGAGAAACCCGAATGAAATGGAAGCAACTATGGATTTTTTCGAAGAAGGTGGTCACTCCTTATCAGCAGCGCGTATGATGAGCAAACTACGTGGAGAATTTGGCATTGATATGCCCCTTTCGAAGTTTCTTCAGTCCCCGACTCTAAAATCTGTAGTCATGTACATCAACTCCGCTAAAGCAAAAACGCCCATTACAGGTGCTGGCGGTGCGAGCGCCCCAAGTGGATCAAGATCTCAGATCAAGGGTCTTTACGAGACCCCGTCAGTTCGTTTTAGTCCTACACCGCAGGCATTCTCCATGCGCAGTAGCTTGCGTGGACCTTCATCACGTTCTCAAAATCAAAACAACGGAGCACCCCAGGGCGCCCTTATTGGTGCTCCTACCACAACAAAGCGTCTTTCCACTTCTTTCGTATCCTCAAGTTTGCGCGATACAGGGATTAGTGAGTGGCTTCAAGAAAGGCGTGCACCTGCCCGTCGGGATGGTGTCGGAAGTCTTTACCCACGCACAGAAGAGGAGCGCGGAAGCCTTTTGTCCACATCGCACACATCATCAACATTACGTCGTGTGAGAGAAGGTCAGACTCCATCTTCTGACCCTCAACACCCTGGGGGTTCTCTCGAGTCTGATAACACAAGTGGCTACCATCAAGGAGGTTCTTCATCCAATAGCCAGATGATGGACTCTGAATATCTCACGACACCATTGACCATGGCTCATACTCCAATGTGGTCTGGAAGCATGCGTGCTCAGCAAGCGTTGCAAGAAAGGCTTCAAAAGCTCAATGCAGCCACTAAGAAAGCAAACATTGCACCATCCTCATCCGGCAAAACACCTGAAATTTGTGTTCTTTCATACAATCAGCAATCTCTCTGGTTCATGCATAAAATGGATCCCAAGCGTGTCGACTATGTAGTCCATGTCTGTTGCACACTCGAAGCTTTATTCGAAGAAAATGATCAAGATGAAAAACACAAGATAGTAGATGTTGGGTATCTTCGTACTGCACTACAAGGGCTTGTGAATCGCCACCCTTCCTTGCGCACAATGTATGGAGAAGAAAACGGTGTTCCATACCAGATCGTTTATCCTCCACTCACCTCGAAGCAAGATGAAGTCCCTTCCAAGTTACATCTGGAAGTGTCCGAAGCAAAGGACGATAATGACAATGATGTCCACAATGATGGGGATGCTTTGGCGCCCAACAAGGTTGACTTTGTCGCGGACATGGATCCCCAAGCTTCCGAAGAAACATTACATGAGCTCTTGCAAGCAGAACTGCATCGTCCATGGAACTTGACTCGGAATGCCCCGTTTCGAGCACGTCTTTTTGTTGATAGTAACAAACACCCGGTTCTGCTTCTTACTGCTCATCATATTTCCATGGATGGATGGTCACTTGATGTCTTATTGGAGGATCTTGGTGAAATGTATGATGCTGCAGTATCTGAAACATCAATTGTGCGGCCTTCTCAGCCAACAATGACTGTGGCGGAGTTTGCGAAGTTACAAAAAGAGGAAATGAATTCTTCAGCCGGTTCGAGGTTATGGAGTTTTTGGCAACGCCAGCTGGCTGGCCACGAAGCATCTCTTGACCTTCCTGTGGAATCTGATCCCACGGAGTCTATAGTTTCTTCAGCACAGCAAGAATCAAACGTATCAACTCGAGACGGAGCCTGGCACTTTTTTGATCTGGACGCAGCAAGTTTAGTTAAGCTGCAAGAGGCGATACACCTGGAACGTGCAACCCTATTCATGGCACTGGTGGCCTTCTATGCTGGTCTATTGTATCGATACACCGGGAAAGAGGATATTCTTATTGGTACTCCGATGGCATGTCGCACTGTACCCGAACTTGATCGTACTGTCGGAAACATCACAAATGTTGTCGTATTACGCATGCACGTAAGTAAGGAGGACCACTTCCGTAGTTTGCTAAGGCAAGCCCGAACTGTTGTCCTCTCTGCATTCGAGCATCAAGAGTACCCCTTTGCTGTTCTCGTTGAGAAAATGGCTGCTCACCGTAGTGCGGGACGTAGCCCTATTTTTCAGGTCCTCTTGTCGCTTAATCAATCCTTTTCAGCTGAATCTAAAGAAACGCCTTCGTTGGCGCGGCTTGAGTCTGGAGAAACCGTTACGGTTGGATCGCATTTAAAAATGAAACTTCGCAGGGATGTTATTCAGGAAGCATCGCCTTATGACCTTCAGTTGATCATCACCAAATCTGAAACAGAAGAGGGTGGGCTCCGTGCTGGCTTACAGTATAAAACTGCGCTGTTTGCCGAAGACACCATTCTTCGCTTCGCTGACCACTTGCAGCAGTTAATCCACGGCAGCGCGGAAAACCCGCAAGGCTTGTACTGTCGTTTGCCAATTCTTACCGAGTCTGAAAAAAGGCTCATTCTTTCCGAATGGAACCAAACCAAGCGCGACTTTGATCAGTTCACATGTGTACACGCACTCTTCGAAGCCTGTGCAGAGGCTAATTCTTTGTCATGCGCTGTGGCATGGCGAGGTAGGACTTGGACCTACGGCGAGCTGAATGCAAGAGCAAACATGCTTGCGCGCTACTTGCGTTACCGCTGTCGGGTTGAACCTTCAGTGAATGTGGGCTTGTTTATGGAGCGTTCACCCAACATGATTTTGGGTATGCTCTCTGTTGCAAAAGCTGGAGGCGCTTACGTTCCTATGGATGTTTCCTGGCCGCAAGAACGCCTTACCTATGTTTTCAAGGATTCGCAGATGCGTGTTCTTCTCTGCGATCGGCATTCATTGCAACTGTTAAGCCATCAGGGCCTCGAGAGTATCCCAAATCTCCCGCTAATTATTCCTGTTGACTTGCGCTGGGATCGCATTGCAAGTAAGGTTGAGCGAGCGTTTGGAGCGATCCGAGCAGTGACAAATTTACCCCCGCCAGCTTCTTCGTCATGGGGCTCAAATGCTCAGCAATGGCATGGTTCTCGTAGCACGTTATACATGATTTATACTTCAGGGAGTACTGGAAATCCCAAAGGCGTTCTCGTGGAGCATCGATCGATGGTCAATCTCATCAACTGGCATGTTCGAATTTATGAACTCTCAAACAAAGACCGTGCTTCACAGCTTGTCGGCTCAGCCTTTGACCCTGTTGGTCTTGAGATCTGGCCTTTCCTCTCAGTGGGCGCCTCCGTGCACTTTGTTGAGGATGAGCAAAAGAAGGATCTTCATGCATTGCGCACATGTCTTCATAATGACCGCATCACGGTCTCTTTGCTCCCCACCCCGCTTCTAGAGGTCTTTCTACGTACAAAGTCATCAACTTCACAGCAGTGGCCATCAAGCCTTCGCGTTGTGTACGGTGGTGGTGATAAACTGCACGTACCTCGTGATGTCCTTTCCACTGTGCCTTTTCGTCTGGATAACCATTATGGGCCATCGGAAGGTACAATTATGTGTACCTATTTTGTCACAAACTCACTCCTTCTATCGACCAAGGGACTACAGAACCAAAAGGCTGTTCTGGCCCCATGCATTGGAAAACCACTTGATAACTTTGCAGCTTTCGTTCTTGACGAGTTCCTTGAGCCAGTCCCCGCCCTGGTCGCGGGAGAACTCTGCATTGCAGGACCTGGCCTTGCGCGCGGCTACTTTGGCCGTCCTGAGCTTACGCGAGATCGATTCATTGATTTTCCTCAATCAATAGCTGCTATTGTAGAGCACACACCTGAACTGGCCTATCTGAAGGGTTCTAAGCTCTATCGTACTGGAGATCGTGTGCGCTTTCAACGCGACGGCAATATCGAGTTCATAGGTCGTGTTGACTTTCAGGTCAAAATCCGCGGCATGCGCGTGGAATTAGGCGAGATTGAATCAGTTCTTAAGCAGCATCCTAGTGTTCTTGAAGCGTGTGTCGTTGCACGAGAGGATGTGCCTGGTCAGCAGCGACTATGTGCTTACGTTGTTATTTCTTCAGAATCTGAAGAAGATACCTATGGTGAAGTAGAGCGAATCCACGCTTTACAGAGTTTGGTGAAGGACAAACTTCCTTCATATATGGTTCCTGTTGCATGGGTTTTCATGGACGAACTACCATTAACAGCAAATGGTAAGATTGATCGTCGGGCCCTACCACCCCCTACAGAAAGTGCCCATGATGCACATGGCCAAGCACTTCGAGCTCTTGTTGCGCCAAGGTCCATGGAGGAAGTTGTTATCGCAGACCTGTGGAAAGAAACGCTGGGTTTACAGTCAATTAGTATCCATGATAACTTTTTCGATCTTGGTGGGCATTCTCTTGCAGCTACACAGCTGCTTGCGATGGTCCAAGAGAACCTTGGTGTAGACCTGCCGATTTCAGTCTTTTTCGCTGACCCATCTATTGAAGGTATGGCCGCTGCTGTTGCGGCGCGCACTGAAGGTGGAGATTCTGCCGGACGAGCGAACACCGCGCCAACCCCTGATGTGGATTATCCTCTTGGATTTGACCCAGAGGTTGAATGCATTCTTGATCAAGACATCCGCCCACAAGAAGGTAGTGTTCTTGATAAGAGTTTGCCTGACACGTGGTCACGCATCTTTGTGACTGGTGCGACAGGTTTCCTCGGTGCGTTCCTTGTGCATCAAATTTTGGAAACCTTGGCTGAAAGCCGTCCTGAGCTTACAATCGTTTGCCTAGTTAGGGCAGATAGTGCATCAAAAGCACTTGGGAAACTTCGAGAGATCTTTCTGAAGTTCAATCTTTACACTGAAGACACCATGCCTAGTATAGGCACTTTTGAAGATTCTCACTTGGATTGGTCAAGTGCTGGGGACGTTGTTTCGCAGCAGCAGCAATCTTTACAAACTCAGTCTCAACAATCATTCCAATCTCAACAACAACAGCAGCAGCAAACTCAGACGCCTCAGCAGCAGCAAACTCAGCAACAACAGCGTATTTTGGTGCTTCGTGGAGATCTTGGGATGGAACGCTTCGGAATGCCAAAGCACGATTTTGAGAGAATAGCGCAAGAGCTAGATGTGATTGTCCATGCTGGAGCTTATGTTCACTCGCTCTTCCCCTACAAACGTCTGCGCGCGGTCAACGTTGGTGGTACTCAGGAGGTTCTTCGTTTGGCATGCGCGCGAAAGGACAGGCGCATTAATATGCTACATGTCTCGACTCTGTCTGTTTTTGCACCTCCTCATGGTGCAGATGGTGAGTCTAAAACAAGCCCAGAAAATAAAGAGATTGTTGAGTTTGCCGAGGATGCCCCCCTCCCAGACAGTAAAGACCTTCACCTTCTTGAAGGCTATGCACAAACCAAATGGGTTGCAGAGCATCTTGTTCGTGAAGCTCAAAATCGCGGTCTTCCTACATGCATTTTTAGACCTGGTCGCATTACTGGTCATTCTGTCACTGGTATGGCAAGTTTTGGCGATTTTATGTGTCTCTTCCTCAAGGGCTGCCTACAGCTTCAAGCAGCGCCTGTTTTAGATTGGGTAATGGATATGAATCCGGTGGACTTTGTATGTCGCGCGATGATAAAGTTGTTGACCCTTCCGGAGGCCCATTCGCAAGTTGAGGGACGCGCTTTCAACATGTGTCATCCCGACCCATGGTACCTTCCTGAGTACTTTGACTGGGTATCTTCCACAGGTTTTAATTGTGAGCTGATTCCCTATGTAGATTGGCGAGGACGCTTGCTTCGTGCTGTCAAGGAGCAGACAGCTGTTGGAGCAAATGTGCGTGATTCTGAATCTAAAGGTGTTGCTACGCAAAAGCCTCCTGGAGAGCATGCCGAGGGTGACTTAAGTGGCCCCCTCGACCACCCAGCTCGTGCCGTGTCAGCTACCTCGACATCCTCTTCATCCTCCTCCTCGTCATCAGATGACGAGTCATATCCTGATAGCGTAAGTGGCCAAGCTCCGTTTACCACAGCGTCATCGTCTTCTCTGGCCTCTAAGCCTGTCTCTGTTTTCCAGACTTCTACATCCGTTCCAATGTTAGAGCCACGAGCCTCGTTGTTAGGACAGACTCTGCGGCAGGCTAAAGATCCATCCCAGCAGCAGCAGCAGCAACAACAACAACAACAGCAGCAACAACAACAGCAGCAGCAGCAGCAGCAGCATCTTTTGAAACGTGCAGAATCTGGCCCTAAACAGCAGCAGCAACAACAACAGCAGCAACAAGCAGTTTCGTCAAAGTCGTCAAATGCAGCACCGCCATCCCGACGTCAATTAGCTGCAGTGCTGGATAAGGATGAGCCCGCAAATGCTCTTCATCCTCTTCTCCCGATGTTTGCTGCAGACGCAGGTGCGATGGAGCCAAGTTGTCGTGTCAGATTTGCAGTAGACCCTCTGATTGATGTGAATTATCCACCTCGAGAGGTCTTGAGCCAAGTTGCAATGGATTGTATGATTCGTTGTGAGTTTCTGCCCCCTCCTTCTCAAGATAGTGAAACCTTCTTCACCTTTGAATAAACACTGTAATGTGCAAATCGACTTGGTACCCATAGGGATACCTGAAACCTTTCCTCCAAATTACAAATTGTAGAATACGGATCCGCGATAGGCCATGAATATATGCTTCTCTCTTCGTGTTTGTTGTTCATACACGTTGCGTTAGTGATAGAATTGAAAACATTATAATGTTTTTGTTTTTGTTTTGTTTTTTGTATCTGCCCTAACATATCCACAAGAACAAGGGAGACTTTGTGTTTTAAGAAAAGGTCGTCAAAAATGACAATCCCTTGAGTACCACTAGCAGTGATAGTAGTAGTACACACCCTTCTTACGAGAATGTGAACTTATAACTTCGGTCGCGCGGCGATGCACAAAGCTTCTTCAATAGATAGTTGAGTCAAAGGAGAGCACTGTGAATGGCCCAAGCAAGTCATTTTGCAAGATATTCAATCTGGGTGTATCGAAGACTTGCATATCTCATTGTAAAAGCCTCGGATTGACTGGCCTGAGCAAATCCACGCACAATGGTGGCCAAAGCTGCTGTTGGCCATCCTATGTCTCTGCTGCGAGCCAGAGCTTGGCTCGAGGATCTTCAACGCTCAGATGTGCAAGCTGAAGATTCAACTCTTATGGCGGTCTACGAAACAACAAGCACAGCTCCTGCAAAGTCAGCAATTACTTTAAAAAAAACTCTCCATGATGGAAAGTGCAGTAGTGCTGCACGCCAAAAACCCAAGAAGCGAAAAGCGTCACCAGAGATTAACTTCTCCACAACCAAGCCCAAACAAAGCTCTGAACACAAGAAAAAGGAGCACATAGACTCTAAAGAACAAGGTTTTGTTGAACATAATCAACGACAAAGACCATATTCTAGTGGCAGGAAAGGCCCCACCATTCACCGAATTCCTATTCTTCACCAACATGTGAATCCAACAGCATATGAAAAATCTCGAAGGCTATACGAGGCGTGTGATCTAGAGGAAGTTTTTGATGAAACAATGACTTTGCTTCTTTCCCTAGACTCTCTCCCTATTACACCACGGACGAAGCTTCGCAATATCCGAGGCATCCAAATTGCTGAATCGTATGAAGATAATGGACGTGGAACTGATTCCCCTCGGCATCATCGACTAGAATGCTGGGGGCATGACGCAACTATTCTAGAAGCGTTTCGCGATCTCAAGGTTAAGAGATCATCCCAAGTTATCCCTAACCAACCAGTTTTCGTCATGGAGATGGCAAATACTCGCCGAAGACCTCGGTCAGCTCCGCCGAAAGCACGAGATCGAAACTCTACATCTCAAATGGGATCTACAAAGTTATCAACCAAAACTTCTAAGAAACTGCCAACAAAACGACGTGCAGGGAATAAAAAAGTGTCTGTCATTTCTAAAAAATCTATGAAAAGCAGGAAGCAGAAACAAATTGCTGCTGCGATTGAAACAGCAGCTGCACAAGCTCGTTATGAGGCAAGTCTAAACGCTGATGCTTACCGTGTAGAAAAGATGTCGCAACTATATGATCAGCGTACTGAGTTTATCATAAAGAGTCATGCTTCCTTCAATCGCCGCTTAGAACTACAAAACAAAGACTTACAAGTCAAAAAGGATAAACGAAAAGCGCAAGAGAGGGCGGAAGAGATTGCCGGGCTCCCCGTAGAACTTCAAGAACTATTCAATTCCGGTAGTTGCGTTCACTCTTCTCGATCATCTACACTTGAAAGTAGCTTACCGCTGCATGCTCCCAAGGAGGGTCGAAGTCAACAAACGGCGCTGGCTGGGACTACGGGCGACGTCCCAGAGGCCTCTACATCTATTATGCAACATGCGGAAGCCAAGGATAGCCTTGATGAGAACCAATTAAGTCAAAAAATGGCAAACAATACAGCTACAGAAGCTTTTGTGAGTACTCAAGGGAATCATATGTCTTCCGAGCTGGTAAACAGAAAATGGGTGGTGGATTTTACCACAGAGCAAGCTTCACCGGGCAGTCAATTACAAACGAATTCGACAAAGTCGGAGGAAAGTAATGGCGATAATCAACTGTTTGATGAGATTGATTTAGATTGCACACTGTCTCGAGAATCACAGCAACAAAGTCTTTGTATGTTTGAGGATGACTGGGAGGATGTCGATTCGGCGTTAGACCCAACAAGTCCAGGTAAAAATGACTCTGTGGTTAAACATAAAATAGAACCTATCGTGCCCGGTCAGCCTGTCCGACGTTTCAGCAATGCATCTCATGACTCGGTAGAGAAGATTGCTCACTTAGATAATTTTATGGGTCAAAACTATTCTGTGGATGCAGAGATTGATGAAATTGTTCATATTGAGGAGGATCTGTCTAGTTCTACAACCCCTCGGATGCTAGATGGTATCGATTCGTCGGCTATTAAAAAAGCATTCCCTTTACAGGAGGTTCGACTCCCTCATGTGGATACTCTCGCGAAAGTTCATGAAGCTCCGCTTCTTTCAACAAGCCACACTCTCCTAGCTTCTACGGACTCTAATGTAACTTTGTCGATAAATCTAAAAACCAATGCAATTGAATCGGATGAAGACATTAATCAGAATCAAGATTGGGAAGTTATCTGCGCTATGGGGACGACCGACGATCCTTCAAATGAAGTAACACCATTTAACGAAACCGGGAGCAAGGATCAAGTCAAAGCAATGACTGAGATCGAATTTGCTGAGAAGTATCTTTCGAAGCCTAAATTGAATAGCGCTCAGAGTTCTCAAAAAGGCTTGTCAGAAAACAAGTTAGATATCAATGCATGCCTTAATGAAGAGAATAGCAGTCAAGAAAAACCGGATGATATACCTGAGCCGTTATATCTTGATTCGTTTACAAACAATGACGCTGATGTAGATGCAATAATGGAAGGTATTGATTTTGGAATGAGCACACCAACTCCACTTGCTCAAAGTACATTTGCATTCCCTGGTTCTCCTGCGCATGTAAATTTGCCAACGATCCATCAAAATTCTGACAATGCTCCTTTTTTGAGCATTTTTGAGGATGAGGACGGAGATACTGTGGATGCTATCATGGAGAGTATTGATTTTGGTGTGACAACACCAACCCCGCTCGCCAAAAACAAACTCCCATTTGCAGCTTCCCCGGCTGGTAGGCACACTAAATATATCATAAGCAATGGGGATAATAGTTCTTCAGAATTTTGTATACCTGAGGATGATGAAATTGGTGGCTCTGACTCTGATATTAATACGACAAGACCGATTGCATTTACCAATGATCCCAATCTGGTGTCTGGTGAGCCAGATAAAGTAGAAAAGAGCGAAGCTTTTGCCCCCCCATATTTGAGTATACTTGAGAGTAAGGAAGAAGTAGATGCCATCATGGCTAGCATTGATTTTGGGATGTCGACCCCAACCCCATTAGCCCAAAGTAAAATTCCTTTTTTGACATCTCCAATCGCCAACAATAAAACTAAGACGTCTGAAAAATACGTTGCTCCTGAAAGAACGAATAAAGCAGTTGACACACCAAAAACTGTGCAAACAAACGGGGAAAGTATCGTAGATTCTACTTCTCCTAGAGACAATGCAAGCCAAAATCTAGACGAGGAAGATCTGGATGCTGACATGTTTGGGAACCTCAGTCTAGAAGAAAATTAGGAGGCCTCTACTTTATTTTTACAAAACAGAGGCTAGAAGATCCGCTGGCAGTGCCTTCCTAGCACGTTATCACGCATCGTGTCTTGGACATGTCAGGTACTATTGTGCACCTTGCTAGCATAGGCCCGGTACAATCTTTATAAAAATGAAATAAACTCCAAACTATTTCCTTTGCTTTTAGAACTTCATTTAGGAATGGCATCAATCAAAGCATGATGCTGCGTTACAGGTGCAGTGACACATAATGCGAGGTAGGTTTTCTTTGAGCGCACGCTTGATTGACCATGCTAGAAGCAAGTTAAATCTTTCACATTTAATACTCTAACAAATCAGACCACTTCCGCTGGTATTATCAAACTTGTTACTCGAATACAGAGTCGGGGACCTTGCTCTAACTTCTGCCAATCTAATAAAATAACCTGCATACATAGTATGGGATGGACCTCAAATAGAATTTGAGGGCTTATTGCTTGACTCTATCTAGAATTCAAAATCTCGGTTGAATTTTAACCACGTACATGCACCTACTCATTCTCATTCTATAGTAGTGGTAAAGCGCCATGTTTTGAGTCATTGGTCAAAGGATTGAGAGTGTAGAAGCTCATATCAGTATTAGGTATGCAGGGACCTGCCATGGTAATGCTGCCCACACCCTTTCCTTTTTGGAAAGCAGACATTATAATTTTGGGTACTGGCTTCAGGTAGATCGGGAAGTATGAGACTTTCATTTCCTCCTTCTGTAGCCAACCTCAACCTTGCCAGAGCTGGTAGCACACCCTTTTTACTTCTAATAGTATCACTAATGGTCCCTACCTGGGTAGCTATCAATCTATCAATAATCATCCTTCCGGCAATGTTCGCCGACAGAGCCTGTGCTCGCCTCAGGAGACACGACGACCGAGATAGCCAGTATGCAACATTGAATAATTGAGCCTTGCTAATATCCCAAGCAAGACTTTAGTTCATGATGGACTCCACCAGCAAAGTAAATAACATTTAATTATGATGAAATGAGAACCGAAATGCTATAATTATTGAACTTTCATCTCCCTTGTCAACACGGTACTTTAGGGTAGTAGGTGGTAGTAGTAGTAGTAGTAGTAGTAGTAGTAGTAGCAGTTGGATAGGTAGATAAGGCCAGGTTTCTATGCTATTGGTTACAATAGATATCCTTATGTGGCTATAGGTAGTAGTACTAAGTTTGCTCAATATGGAGATTGATCTGTGAGTGGATGAAGAAGCGAGTACTGAGACAGGCAGGGTAGAGCAGAGCACGATTGGAGAATCAAGACTCTTGTGCACAATGGAGACGCTCCCGCTCAAGGTAAGCTAGCTCAATCGAAGCTAACCAGGTTGCTTGTGTTGTCCATTTTCACGCAGATCACACTTCGAAAGTCGTGAGGGTTCAAAGCGGCGGCTTCGGTGTGAGAAGCTGAAATCATGGAGACCTTTAGGATGTTGGTGATGTAGCTTGGTGATTATCTATGCAAAGCACCGAGATAAATTCTTTAGTTTTGCTGATGACTCTCGGAGGCTTGCGTGTCAAATATGGTTTCTTTGGCAATCTCTTTGGACTAACGAATACTTGTATTTTCGCGACGAACGAACCGATGAACGATGGTTGCACTTCGTTCATAATGGTGGTGACGGATGTTGAATTTATTTAAATGTTAACAGCTCGCGGACATCCGCGGTGCTCTCATCCGCCAGGAGGAGACCATTATCTTTGCGCTTATCGAGCGTTCGCAGTTTGCACGTAACCGCGTATGCTATGAGAAGGGCGAGTCTGAGGTTCTTCGTGCCCGTGTGATGGCCCAGGGTGCCACACCTCTTGCCCAAGACCTCTGCTTCATGGAACACTTCCTCGTGGAGACTGAGACTCTGCATGCCAAGCTCGGACGCTACAACAGTCCTGATGAGAATGCTTTCTTCGGTGACCTTTTGCCCAAGAGCATTGTCACTGCCAGCACGAAGAAGAGTCCACTCAAGCCGAACATGATCAACATCAACAAGGAGGTGAGCAATGTCTACGTGTCCAAAATCCTTGATGAGCTTTGCGCCACCGGTGACGTCGATGATGATGGCGAGTATGGCTCTACCTGTACCTGTGACATTGCCGTACTTCAGGCTCTCTCTAAGCGCATCCACTATGGTAAGTTCGTTGCAGAGGCCAAGTTTCAGGCTGAGCGCGAGCGTTTCACAAAGATGATCGAGGCCAACGACGCTGAAGGAATCATGGACGCTCTCACGAACATCACTGTTGAGGATGCTGTTGTTGAGCGCGTTCGCACTAAGGCCTCTCGCTACGGTACGGACGGTGCATCTTCCGAAGAAATGGGCTACAAGGTTGACCCTGACGTCATCGCACGTCTCTACCGCAACTATCTCATTCCTCTCAACAAGGATGTGCAAGTAGACTACCTTTTGCAGCGTTTGGACCGTCCCGCAGTGGCTATTGTCAGCTCTGATGACGATCTTGCCCGCGCAGCTGCCCGCACTCGATTCGTTGACGTCAAGGAGGACGATTTTAAGTCTTGCTCCAGCATCGAGGATGCATTCCTCGCAGTAGCCCGTAACCAAGTCGGCTTTGGACTCGTGCCCATTCAGCGATCTTCCACTGGATTTTGCAAGGAGACTCAGCGCGCACTGCTTGCTTCGAACCTGAAGGTATGCGGTCTTGTTCACTTTGTAGATCCCGAGGATGAGTCCAGGTGGAATCGCTACTATGTCATCAGTCCTGTTGAGTCTACGCTCAGTGAGGGCAAGTCTCACGTGGTGGCCTTCTTCGGAGTTGCCCACCGCCCTGGATCTCTTGTGGAGGCTCTCAAGGCCCTGGATGCTGTCAACCTGTCCTGCCTCGAGAGCATGCCGCAGCCGGCTGGTGCTGCTTCTGACTTTGCCTTCTTCTGCGAGATTGAGAGCAAGCAGCTTAACTACGAGGCCTTGCAGGCTTCGCTGGAAAAGCTTAAGCAGGCTACACCTTTCCTCCGCCTCGTTGGTGCCTACTAAATTATCCACAGATCTTCAAACCGAAGGGCATGATGAGGTTGCACGTGTGCTGTTGAGACGCATAATACTGTAGTGTAGAAGGAGGGGCAATCTTGCCTTCTGAATTCTTTGGTTTTGCTTTTTCTGCCCGGCATTCTTCGAAGCAAAGGACGCCTCTTTCATACAACCACCCAAGCAATTTTATTGATACATCATTTTCATGTTTTCTAATTACTGTCACGCCTGATATATTTTAAAACATACTTTTGTTTTGAGACTTCCCTAATCGACTTGGCATTGTTCTTCTCAATCTTTGCCGAATGGGCCTGTGTGGGTTCTTGTGTGATCTGTGTCATGGCGAAAGGGATGGAAACATCTTGTTTCTATGTTTTTGGATTCTTGGTTATTGATGATTCCACTCAATAGCTCATCACAAAATTTAATTTAACATTTCTAATCGATATAGTATTATTGCAGACATCATATTGCTTCTGTATTTGTTCAAATTTTTAGCACTTTAAGTTTTGAATCCATGTTTCTTCTTTCCTATGAGTTTATTTATATGTAATTTTGAGATTTGTATGTATTTTGATATGCTATTTGATATCATGTTGATAAAAGAAAATGATGATACACATTACAAGAAATTCTAGACATGAGAAGCACGACCGTTCTCCATATTTTCTACCTCTACAACCTTGTGAAAAATGTTTGAGACTCTATTACTTGGAACGACCTTAACTGCTATGCCTCAGTACTAAACAACCTCTCACGCAGATGCAACGCATCGGTGAGATCAACACTTTTCAAGGACTCGGGCGTTTCCCTAAGTCAAAATTTTAAGTGAATTGACATGGACAAATTGATTACTTGCTGCTCCTTTGTACCATCCGCCGATCTCTGCTGGCGACGTAAGCAAACACAATACTATAGTGCGTCGAACTTGGATTTCGTGCAAGGATGAAACTATGTATTGCATGCATGGAGGCTGCCACGAGTTGTGGTAGTCAACTTATGCAATTTTTATCATTCTACGACCCGCAACATGGGTATAACGCTCTGTCAATAATCACGATTCAAAAGCGCCCCATCCCCTTGGTATCATGAGCAAGGTCCCCATCTTCCGAGAAATAAAACCGTGACTTGGAATTGGATGCAAGGACCTTTGTGAAGCTCCGCTTCTGCATCAGAGTCGCCCCTTGATTGATTCCACGAAGTCGGCATGACCTTGAAGAAGCAGATTGCGTCTACTGCTGCTACTATGATGACAATACAACTTTGACATTTTATATTTCTAAAAGAACTAAGTTATGTGTGATTCAGGGTTGACCATTCTATGAATAAACCTACTTAACTTACTTGGACTGCCATGTAGCCTAAAATAAATACGATGTGCAGTGAATATTTGTTTTCAGACTATCGTCTACAGAACGTGCGTTTTGTTCAATGATTCTGCGGTGACAATTGGTGCGCGTGAGCTGAAGATGGCTTTCTTTCTTCATACAGCCACAAATTAATGCCAAGGCTGGGAGGTGTACCAATGTATTGAGTGATGCAGCTTGAGCGGCGTAAGGTCAAAAAAATTATATTTAATTCAGGATACTAACCATCTGCTGATGCTGCCTAAGGCCAGCCTTATCCGCGTGGGAAGCGGGAAAGCTAAGGTTGCGTATATCATACCTACACAGCACTTGAGTTGTCATTGAGATATTCTCGCATATGATTAGCCACCGACACAGGGGCCAGCTTAAGAGGGGTCTCCCCGCTAGGGCTTTCAATAGTTGCATCAGCCCCCATACTGAGAAGAAGCATGCAGATTTCTTCGTGCTTGAACATAGCTGCATAGTGTAAGACAGTCAGGCTTTGGTTGTCTTGATAGGTTGCGAGATCCGGGCGAGCAGCCAAAATTGTTTTCACCAACGAGAGATCACCCGCACGCACAGCATTGCGAAGAGCAGGACCATCAAAATTAATTTGATCTGCACTAGGTGCGTCATTCATTCGCTGCATAGCTTCGCCAGAGCTGGTACGCTGAACACTTCGAGATGGAGGCGACGCGATGCGTTGAAACGAGGATGCCGACGCCTGAGATTTTGCAAAAGCACTTGTTTTCGGCCGACGACCCCCGCGAGGCGAGCTGGCCTGTTTTTTGGAGGATGAACTAGACGGCTCCGGTACTGAGAGAAGGTAAGAAAGAGGGTCTTCCGCGTCAGGAGGCGGCGGTGGCGGAACATAATTGCTCGGGAATCGATGCTTTCCAGCAATTTCTAAATCGTCAAGATCTTCTGTAATACCTTGTAAATTAGCGCTTTGTTCTGCAACGTCATCTCCATCTGTAATCGTAGCACTGTCATCTGCATCAAGCTCTTCTTGCTGAGATCCTCCCAGCTGATATGCATCAGCAACACCAGCGGATGTGACGTTCGCTGCAGCCGAAGATGCCGTTTCAGATCCTTGTGAATCTGGGAGTGCCCTGGCAGCAATCTGTTGCTGTACCTGGCGTGATGCCTGGGCTTGTGGCCCTGTGTGAATTGTAGTGTCAATTTGTGAAATCCAATTGTGGCGATCTTCTTCACTAAGCGCACAAAACAAAAAATCTTGGTTTTTTGCTGTGCGAATCTGAAATGTAAATTTACGATTAAGCTCCGGCACACTTACAGAAGCAACTTGAGCTCCGATGAGTGGAATCTCTCCTCTTGCCACCTTGCTCATTTGGGAATCGTAGTAGCACAATGTGCGACCCCGAATACGAAAGTATCTCGAATTCCATTTCTTCAGCCACTCGCTTTTCTTCAACAGAGGGCCTTCAAATGTGCACGCCTTTTCCCATGGGGGTCGAATGCCAGTTGCCACACTACCTCGGCCCGTAAGGTTCTGAGTCGACGGTGCCAAACCTTGGCTCATCCTTGCGTGATGTTTATTTGGACGTCAATCTCAAAGATACGAGAGGCGAGCCGTTCAAGATGAGCCTAGTTAAGAACGCTCGTTCGAGCAAGGATTGAAAATCTTGCTCAGAAGAACGCCGAGCCGGATTCACTTCAAACCAGAGACAACTTTATAGACTCACAAAGGACACTCCCAGGGCGTCCGGTTTTGCAACTAATCCAAGGTATGCGTCGTGGTGTATGCAAAGCAAAAGGTCGATTTATTTCATCAACAGCAACAGTATTAGTCCTAGCAATCTAACCTAGCAGTTACCTACTAATAGAAATATAGAGTTTATCTCAAAAGTTATACCTACCATGCACAAGAAATCGCATCAGGTCCGGTTTGCGTTCAACTCGAAGTCCACCACGAAATCCTCATCTTCTGATGGATTTCTTTATTTATTGGTAGTAGTCTTCATTTTCAGCTTTACGTCATGGCATGTCATGTCCTGATATGAATAGTAGCTAAGCATTCCCAGGGCAAAAAACTACGTCTACTTCTCTATATTCACCAGAGTTTGCATAATCAACACTTGCCAGTGTGAAACACTAGCTTGAGAGAGTAGCTGGCTAGTGCAGGCACTAGGCTTTAATCGACCACTGCGGTGGGATATCGCTCGACCCAGATGCCCCTTCTCGTGTTCACGTTCTTCATGAATTCTCGCTGTACGAGAAGTAGGATGTCTTATATATATATATGTATATATGTGTATATACACATATATATACTACCTAGCTAGGTACACAACTCTCAACTAGAACGCCAAAGTGGAACATTCCTGCCCAAGAACCATTTTTCGCACGGCAATCTCCGCTCACAAAGAACCTGGAGCTTGCTTGCTAAGCACTGGCACCGGCACTTTCCATAGGACCTCTTCCTTTTCTAGTATTCCTCATCAGCAGGATCTTGAAGAACCTTGTAGATAACGATCTCAGTAACTTTCCATTGGTTTTACAGACTTAGTCCTAATAGGTATCCAATGACTCTTCGCTGGTACGGAAAAGAGCTGTTTCCGAGATTTCCAGCAGTCGCACTCCTCGATAGCTTCTTTTCTTCCATACATACATACATATATATATACCTGGGTGGCACTGGCAGGTATCGAAATTTCCGCCGTGATCACGTCTGCAAGTTTGTTCCTTGCCATTCATTGATCAGGCTCGACGACAAACCTGCGTCGTACACAACTGACTGGCGGTTTCCAGCACATCTTCGTAATTGGCTTTCCTTACATTGGTCACAACTCTTTTCTTTCTTTCACGGGCGATGTTAGTTTTTGGAAATAAAATAAAGTAAGCAGAATAAATTTTAAGAACATTTCCTCTTCAGTCTGTAGCAAAGTAGACCTATTAGATCTTCTCAGCGAGACAAGTGGGTTATCCTGGGGGGCAAGTGGAGTATAGCGTTTAAACTCGTATATTGTGTGTGAGAGTAGTTGGAGGTAGGTAGTAGTAGGCATTTTCCACTTAACGCTGTACTTTACAAAGATCGACGAAGTAGAATAAGAAAAAGCAACAACACTCATTGTCGCAGACCAACAGATCGCGAATACCGAGGCGAAGCCAAGTCCGCCTGCTGCAGCTTCCGAGCTTTGCTGGAGCGCGGCTCTCCCGTGTATGGCCCCGCGGGAGCCCGGGGCCACCACAGCAACCGTTCTCACCTGGATGCCGCGAGGAGCGTGCTCTCTCGTGCACGGGAATTGTTCGAAGCAATCTTAAAAGTTAACTCAGCGCAACTATATCGCGAATTGCTTTGCTCCAGCTTCGACTCCAAGCCCAGGTTTGACTACGACTGCAACTCTTGTTCGTGGTTGGCGGAGTAAGTTTGGAGAGTGAGATAACTAGTGGTAAATTTGAACCCTCATAGAAACAGGAATCTCCCGCGGACTTTGCATTGTAGGAAGGGATTTCTTCCAGGGGTATTTTGCAAAATAGATTTCTAGCAAGACATCCTGACCTGACTTTGGCTATCTCTCTATCCCTAGTTCGGGTTCACTTTGCAGTGGGACATCTATTAGGTCTTGTGGTTGACTGAAGATTAAGCTAGTGCTCCTGTCAGTCATCTCAGCGCTCTTGACTCATCTCAAACCTGTGTTCGAATATCTGCGAAAGTGGTCTGCCTGCGAAGTAGAAAGCCTTCAAACAACTCCATACTCGCTCGATGAGCCGTAAGGTTTGGATCCGTTCTACTGCTCTTCTTCCGGAGGAGGGCGCGCGGAAGGGCTCAAATGCAGACCAGATTTCAGAGGAGGACCTGGTTGGCTGGGTGCCAGCGCTGGTCCTCGGGGAACCAGATCCAGAAAACAAACTCTCTGTCCAACTTGAGTCATGGGAGGCCATGAACAGAAAGCGACCCGGTAATTCAGGAGACGATAGTGATGACAGTGATAGCGACTTTGGCGAAGACTCGAAAAAGGGTGTAGATGAAGATGCAATTGTGAAAGTAGAGCCCGAAAATATTGTTGAGCGCAACAACTGGGAGGAACCTCCAGCAGATCTCGTACAACTGGTTCACTTGCACGAACCAGCTATTCTTCAGGCTCTTTGCGAGCGATTTTGGACGTCTACTATCTACACATGGTGTGGACCTATCCTCCTCGCGCTTAACCCTTTCGAACGCCTACCTTTGTACAGTAACTCTATCCTGGAAAGCTACCAGCGCGCTAGTGCTGAGTCTTCTATTGCAGAGGATGAGATCGGTCGCCAGCCTCATGTATATGCAGTGGCTGCAGATGCCTACGCTTGCCTGATTGATAAAAGTGGTCGTGAGGGTGGTGATCAAGATCAGTCTATTCTCATTAGTGGCGAAAGTGGTGCAGGAAAGACTGAGTCAACTAAAATTGTGATGCAATACCTTGCAACCGTGGCACGGCGACCCCGGGCAGATGGTCAGGAAGCGAAGGAATTTCTTCATGTCTCAGAGTACCTTGGTGACGAATCTAATTCACCCAGCGCAAAAGCAAAGGGCCGAACTGCATCGATTGATGCTCAAACCGCACTGGCAGATTACTCCATCGAGCAGCAGGTATTGGAGAGCAATCCAATCTTAGAAGCTTTTGGTAACGCTCGAACAATTCGCAATGATAACAGTTCACGCTTCGGAAAATTCATCCAAATCCAGTTTGATGCAGATGGATTTATCGTCGGAGCCTCCATTGCTACGTACCTTCTAGAAAAAGTACGGATTACCCAACAAGGCGAAGGTGAGCGTGGATACCACGTGTTCTACCAGATGCTTTATGGCGGCTCGAACGAAGAAAAAGAGAGCTGGCGTCTTGATCCTAATGACGAACCGGAAGCCTTTGAATTTCTGAATGGTGGAGCGTGCTATGACCGTCGCGACGGTGTTTCAGACGCCGACCAATTTGCTGTTACTAAGCGCTCTATGGCTATTATGGGCCTCTTAGATGAAGAACGCGTCGACGTGTTCAAGGTGGTAGCTGTAGTGCTCCACCTTGGTAACATCACTTTTGCCGATGCCAAGGGCGGAGACCAGGATTTGCCAGGATCTACCATCGACTCTGAAGATGCTGAGTCAAAAGCCGCACTTACTGCTCTGACTGATCTTCTGGGGCTAAAGGAGGAAGCCATTAATAAGGCGTTGTGCATGCGTAACGTAAACGCTGGTGGTGAAACTTTTGAAGTGCCTTTAAAACCAGAGGATGCCACTGATGGCCGTGATGCACTTGCCAAAAGCCTTTACAGTCGCACGTTTAACTGGCTTGTGGCTCGCGTCAACGAGTGCATTCATCATCGCTCCAAAGTTAAACGATTTATTGGTGTTTTAGATATCTTTGGGTTTGAGATTTTCAAGTACAACTCCTTCGAGCAGCTCTGTATTAACTATGCAAACGAGCGTCTTCAGCAACAATTTAACGATTTCGTGTTCAAACACGAACAGTCCATCTATGCCAAGGAGAAGATCAACTGGAGCTTTATCGACTTCCCTTCGAATGCGTCTACTGTAGAGCTCATTGACGGCGGAATTGGTGGAAGTAGCGGTACTGCAGGGAGCAAAGAGGAGGCAAAGATGGGCATTCTTGCTATTCTTGATGATGAGTGTCGCTTACCCAAGGGTAATGACCAAGGTTTTGCGAGTAAATTATACGACTCATGTGGATCCCGTGATCGTTTCGAAGCTTCAAAGGCCCAGCGCGTAAGGGGTGAATTTGTCGTTCACCATTATGCTGGCGCAGTAACGTACAACTCGGCAAATTTTTGTGATAAGAATCGTGATGCATTACGGCAAGAAGTTGTTGATCTTATGAAAGAGTCATCATTCAAATTTATATGCGATCGTTTCAGCGCCAGTGAGGATGGTGGGGATAGTTCATCTAAGAAACGTGGCAAAGGCAAGGCGTCTAGTTCCACCACATCCTCAGCTCAGCGTCGTTCTGCCCTTTCTTTGGCCTCTGTAAGTGCCGAGTTTAAGCGCCAGCTCAACTCACTTATTGAAACCATCGAGCAGACAGCACCGCACTATATTCGTTGTATCAAGCCTAATGATGTTGCAAAGGCTAAGGTCATTCACCGTGGTCGCGTTGTGGGCCAATTGCGCTGTGGAGGCGTTCTTGAAGCCGTGCGCGTGGCCCGAGCAGGGTTTCCCATCCGCATGCCGCATAAGACTTTTGTTGAACGTTATGGACGCTTGGCTGGACCTTCCGCAGCCCGTTTGATTTTTCCAAACCAGGTAGCATCTAAAGAGACTTTACGAGGTCGCAAGATTTTAGAGGAGATCCCAAAAGTTGGTACGCTAGAGCGGAGTGCAGCTCGGCAGCTCGCAAGTGATGTGTTGAGCATTCTTCGAGCCCATGATGCATCTAGTGGGTCGCAGGATAACATTGAAGAGCTCACACAAATCGGAAAAACAAAAATCTTCATGCGCAAACAGGGGCATGATATTCTCGAAAAGTGGTGGTCTCGCTGGCAACGTAGGGCTGTCTCTCTGGTTGTAGCGACTCTTCAGGCCAGGGCTGGCCGTCAGCACTACCTTAAACAACGTAACGCGGGCCTTCGTATTCAGTCGCTCATTAGGGGTAAGCTTGCCCGTCAGCGCGCCCACAAGCTTCGTTGCCAGCGCGCAAGTCTACGTGTACAAACGTGGATTCGAATGTTATTTTATCGCACAGCCTTCAAGCAGCTTCGTAATTGTGCGACTGTAATCCAAGCTGCTGAGCGCGGGCGACGTGGGCGAGTCGAAGCTCGTTCGCTCCGTATTGAGCGAGCAAGGCTGACACTTCAAAGTTGGGCTCGTGCGATTAAAATTTTGCGTCAATTTCGGCGCCAACGGGCAAGCGCTGTTAAAATACAATGTTTAATTCGCGCAAGGCAAGCACGTGACGCAGTACGTGAATTACGCCGTGGTGCTCGAGATCTTGGCAAAGTTTTGCAGGAAAGGGATGCATTGCGTGCAGAGCTGAATGAACTTCGCCGTCAAATTAAAAGTGGGGAGCTTGCACCCTCCACCTCGCCGTCTTTAGCTTCCTCGCCCCCCACATCAGACAATTGCGATGGAGATAGAAACGAGGCATCTCAAATAGAAGTTCAGGCCTTAAATAACGTTGAGAAGCCTGCTCGTTTGAGTACACGTTCGCTTGCGGTCCTTGCTGCTGCTACCGTGACCGCTCGTTTATGGTTCTACATGAAGGATGTTCGCGAGATTATTCAACGTAAAAAGGAGACATTGCGTTCGACCTCCATACCAGATTATGAGCCCATGATCGGTGATTCCCCTTCCAGTTATATACCTCAAATTTCTAGAGATCCTGCAGCCAGTGTAGAGGATAAGATGCCTTTGTTATCCCCACAGGACTTACCAACTTCTGGCACAAGACCAGTAGCTTCGTCCATGTCAAGTGACACAAGCAAACCGATTACACAGGTGATTCTCGCGACTGTTGGATCTTACGGAGCAAGTGACAAGGAGTGGTATGCACAAACTTTCGGTGAAGAACTCGAGCATCTGGACAAAAACCTCAATAATGAAGAGCCAACCCCTAGGATTTCTCAAGAAGAAGCACAACTCTCTTCTTTGCCAAACCCGCAGGTCACCGAGGAGAGAAATCGTATTGAGGAAGAGCTGCGTCAAAAGCGACTTCTTATTGAGGAGAAACGGGCTAAACTAAGTGAAATTCCTGAGCCCACATCTGTAGAACTCGACGTACAACATGCCGAAATGGTCCGGAATGAACAGCAAGCTGTTTTGGAGGCGCGCATAGATGAATTTGAACACAAATTTGCCGAAATGACACAAGCACTTGAAACAAAGCAAATCGAGATTGATGAAGTCAAGAATTTTCTTGCCCAACAAACGAGCTTGAAAAATCGGGCTGAAATTAAGCAGGGTGAGCTTGAATTAGCACTCAATGCGGCAAAGGAGGGACAGAAAAAGCTAGAGAGGGAGCTCGAAGAAGGGCGCAAAAAGGAAGAAGAACTATCTGTCCGTATCGCAGATTTCGAACGAGAGCGCCAAGCTAATCACGAAATGGCGAGATCTTCCGCGGTGATTGAACTTGAAACAGAGCTTCGGAACGCCCATCAGGAAGCAGACGAGCTACGCAAGGCTAGGAACGAATCCCGACACGAAGTAGAACGACTGAAAAAGAATGACGAGCTTAAGGCGGCAGCATTAGATGACTTCCGGGAGTCTTCAAATGCAAAAATCAACTTACTGGAGAAGCAGATGCTAGAGCTGAACAGAGCGAAGGCATGGTCAACAAGTGTTCTCCAAGCTCGAGTTCTCATTGACCGCCGATCTCGGCGAACAGCCCAGCACGTCATTAGTGTATGGTCTTCCGGAGTTCGTGAAGCCAAGGTGCTTCGAGAGCGAATTGCGATTGCCCGCCGTTTACTTGAACGACGACGTTTACAGAGTGCGTTTAATGCACTTGCAATGCATGGCACTGATTCACAAAGCGAAGATATAGTGGTTGATCTTGCTCTTGCCCGTCGAGAACACCGTCTTTTGCATCGTGCATTTACAGCATGGGTAGACGAAACTCGTCGTGGTACGCATGCAGATCGCGTTGAAACAATCCTGGCAGTACGCGACCATCGATTCTTGTGCCTACGCGTTTTTAAAGCTTGGTACCTCTGGGCTGCTCTGCGCTTAGAGGACGAGGTGCAGTTCAAACGACTTTTAGAGATCTTTGACGCAAATCGCCTGCGTCGACACTTTCTTGCCTGGCACGTGACGTTTGTAGCGGAGCGACGTTTACGCAAGCTTGAGAGCATTCATCGTGAGCATTCTCAGACTCGCCTAATGCGGGCTGTCTTCTATGCTTGGTCTCGCGAGGCTGCAACAAGGCAAGCCCAAAAGCCGACTGCATCAGTGGTGGAAGAACAACTTACTCCGCGTAGTAATGAAGGTTCGCCTTCGCCACTTCGACAAGGCCGGGGCGACGTTGAGCTTGTGGCAAGGCTGATGAGTCGTCTTGAACGTTTCATGCAAGAGAAAGATGAAGATCGTTCACGTCTTACACCAGGACGCTATGCTGGCTCAAAGAGTGATCTTCGCTATCTCTCAGAGAGTTTGCTTGAAGAGGAGGGTCTCGCTAATATGATGCCGCGCTCACCACAAATTGAGCAATTACCAACTGATGATGAAGACGACGATGGTGATGGCGGTGATGATGACGACGACGATTCAGAGGATCTTGCAAACCGTCATCTTCGTGGAGATGGGAGAGGACAGGATGGAGATTTTCATGACAGTTTCTACTCGCCATCACCTAGCACATCTTACCGGACGCGAAAAGCTTTGTCTGATAGCAAACCCAAGAATGCGCATGATGTTTTTATGACAAGCCATTTCATGCAGGATGGACATCAGAGCTCAAACCGAGGCCATGATACTGTACCTGTTCGTCCAGGACGTGGCGCTTCGATATCTACATACTCAACTGGTTCTGCAGGCTCGCATGGAGACTCTAGCGAGAATGGAGTAACACCGTTCAAGCTTAGCCAGGATGGTACAATCGTGGCTACGCATGGCAGTAATCAGACCCCTGGACGTGGAAATCAGGGCACGTCTCGAACTTTTAACCGCGGACGAGGAACAAGCGTAGACCTTTTTCGCCCCTCAAGTGGTGCACCCAAAAGTAATGCAAACGGAAGTGCAGCTGGAGATTCATCGTTCGAGTTGACTTTGAAGGAAGTAGGAGCCCGTGGGTTGGATGGCGATGGCTTACTAGACTTTGAAAAGGAGCCACTCGTTGCTGATATGGATACTGTTCTTCAAACTGCAAGAACGTTGAACATCCCACCCCTTTCTCTCGCTGCGGAGCATGGTATTTTGCCTGTCTTAGAGCAACTTCTCAAGGATGGTGTAGATCCAAACGTAGAGGATAATCGTACGCATCGTACCGCTCTACATGCCGCTATTCAGGCATTCCAGTGGTCAGATGACGGCTCGGAACGCATGGTGGAGTTGCTACTCGAACACGGTGCCAGTGTTTACGCTCGAAATGCTCATGGAAACACGCCTTTGATGGAGGCAGTGCTAAAGGGCGACGATGCACTCGGTCTCACGAAAACTCTGATTCGACACGGAGCTATCCGCCAGGGCAATGCCAACGTGAGTAATAACTCTGAGGATCCGGAGGGAGCAAACAAGTATGGGCAGACCCCTCTACACGCTGCCGTGCGAATTGGTGCGGTGAATACAATGGTTGAGCTTCTAAACAGTGGGGCGAGCATTACCCGGGGTGATGAGCAAGGGCAAACGGCTTTGCATCACGCAGCTCGGACATGCAATGTGACTATGATTCACAACCTCTTAGGGTGGAAATCACTTTCGCGCGAGAAGTCTTCGATCGTTGTGGCGAACAATGGACAGGCTAAAACCCAACAGTCTCCTACAGAAAGTGGCAAAAACCTTCGAGATCTGACGGATAACAGTGGTAACACTGCACTCCATCTTGTTTGTGCGGGTCCAGGGAATCCAGAGATGTCAAGAGCTATTTATGTTCTGCTTGAAAATGACTTTGATCCGAACTTGAAAAACCATGCAGGCTCGACACCACTTAGCATTCTTTGCTCAAACAAGAGTGCAACAAAGAAAGCACTGGCCAAGTTCAAACGTCCCAACGTACGTTTCCACGAGCAGGATCGCCTGAAAAATACAGCTCTACATCTTGCATGCCAGCTAAACAACAGAGAAATTGCTTGCAAACTGGTGCAAATGGGTGCACCGCTTTATATCTGGAATGATCAAAGAGAAACTCCTCTCGACATGAAATCTGTTACCCAGGATTTTGCTGTGGATCTTTTGCAATCTGTCCGTAAACCCCCTGATGAGACACTAGCGAAGCAATTTCATCGAGATACCAAAGTTTGTATGCTTTGTAGAACACAGTTTGGGTACTTCCGTGATCAACATCATTGTAGGCATTGTGCACGGGTTTGTTGTTCTAGGTGTTCCCAGCACAAGTATCCGATCACCAAGTTCCAGATTCAAGACAGTGTGACCGTCTGCGACCAATGCTGGCCGGTTTTGACTTCTCGAAGCCCACCTCCAAGTACAAATCAACTGATGGATGCCGATATGCAAGAAGTCGCAACTTAAGCCTCGTGACCCTAACCTTGAACGAAGACCAAGCTAATAAGAGATAAACAAACAAGGCTTTAGAAGTACTTTTACTTAATTCTGTGAGTAGTTATTGACTTTTTTTTTTCGGCTTTTCGTTGTCTGATACATACATTGGATTGATAATATGGGTTTGAAAACCTAGATTATTTTGCACGTAACTACTTCCCATGGTTGAAGTCAGATGTTTTCACAGTTTTCACAGCGACATTCACTTGTGCACTTGCGCTTGCATGCGAAGCAATCGCAGTACATTTTTAAGCAATGTGAACGCTTGCATTTGCAAAAGCCTGATGATCTTTCACGCTTTGGCGTGAATGCATCTTCATCTTGAGCAAGGCGTTCTTCCATAATTTGATCTCGTTTTTCTTTGTAATGAACATTGTTCTCACATCCGACGCATGCGCATAGAGCTGGATTGCACATGGCTCCTTTAGCAAAGCAAATGCAGTACAGTTTAAGACACTTTGAGTTTTTGCAATGGCAAGTATCCTTGAGTTTAGAAGGGGGTTTAGCCTTTGGAACACCTTCCCCACAAACTTTGGAGATCTTCTTTCTTCTACATGAGCTTTTGGGGTGGTGTGATTTTTTTACCTGCGCCTCATCCTTGTCAAGTACAAAGTCTTCATCGGAATCCGAGTCTGGATGATAGGAGTCTTCATCAAAATTCGAGCGCTCCGAGGCTGCCTCTGCAGCAGATCCTTCGTCTGAACTTTTGTTGTTAATAGCGTCTGAGTTATCCTCATCCTCGTCGTTTGAGTCCTTATGTCCACCACCACTGCCACCAACGTTGTCCACTAGGTCTTCTTGTTGAAAGTTTTCATCAAGAGATGAGTGCTGCTTGCTGGCTGCCATACGCCTTTTCTTTGTTGTGCATTCATCAGAATCACTAGAAAACTTTGGGGCCAGTTTTGAGTGCTGACTGGATAAATTTTGATTTGTTTTGTGCTTGCTCTGTGAAATTGTGTTGCGAGACTTTGTTGAAGAAGTTCTCTTTTTCTTATTTTTCGATGTTGAAGTTGACTTATGATCATCTGTACCTGCAGCACTTGTTTGTTCACGTAATGAAAGAAGACGAACACTGATTCTCCGGCTACCGATTTTCCGTGGTTGTGTTGACTCTTTGCTAGGGTTATTATCTTGATTCTGTTCTTCGACTCTGTGTTCTTCTCTTTCAGTGTTGCTCTTCAAGGGCGAGAATTCAAGTTGAACGGTCTCTGCATCTGAAAAGGGTATCTTCGAGGCGATCGCACGAAGCACAAGATCAGGGCTGTTGCTACATTGCGAAAAACAATCTGAAGAGTGTCTGTCGTCCTCTGATGTAGTTGACAAATCATCGAAGAAAGAGTAGGGCGAAAGAGCCCGATTATTGACACCAAGTAAGCCCAATTGTTGCTCATTACCCCCCAAGATACACGGCGTAGAAAACGTATTTTGTACAGAGATGCCCAGTTCTTCGCATTGCGTTTCAAACGCTGCCGTAAGTTCTGCAAAACTTGCTTGGGAAAGCCTCGTCTGGGCCATAAGACACGCTAAGTTGTAATCGTCAATAGAAGCTGCTTCAAGGAAGATTGCCAATTCTTGCCGAACTGCTTCTGCGCGATGTTCTTGCGCTACTCCTCCACGAGTGGATAGCACCTCCACAAACCTTTCTTGCTGCCGTTTTCTCTGCTCAACAATACCTGACTCCACAGCAACATTGGTATCGGCTAGGCTTTGCCACAACGCCATGGTTTCGTCTCTTTAGCAATGCTTTGATGACCAAACACTCGAAGAGTGAACAAAAAGTACCGAGTCTCTGCAGTTACTGGATGTTGCACGACGAAGGCTTAGTCTCAATTCTGTCTCCAACTCGCACCCCCCAATTCGATTTAGGTCCCAGACCTTTGAGGCAATTCAGAATGCAAATTCAATTTTACAATTTGAAGCTATTTGAAGGTTTGAATTTATTGGTTCCAAACTACCGTAATGGGCTATATGGAAAACAAATTCAAACTTGAATTATCGAGGGAAAATATATATATATATATCATGATGAGGAAGAGGTCTAAATCCCCAAACCAAGATAACAAGATATTAGACCTCATGAAAGAACAATCTCTGCAGCAAACCCCTTGTACTTGGCGATTGCCCTTGTGATTGTCATGGAAGTTCTGCATATTACGACGTCCCGATCAATAGAATTCAAAAGAGTTTGTGTCGAAGAATCAGAGTACTTCTATATAGTCTTGCTATTGGATTGAATTGTGTTGGTTATTAGTAACTACTAGTAGCAATGCTTGTTTTGTAGTAAAAAGTATTACATTGTAACAGTAGGCCCTAGTACCTAATCCTATAATGTGGAGACAGGTCGTTAGGTAGTTGAATGACGAACTTGCAAGATCAAATCAGCGGAGCAAAACATCATCGCGCGCAACCAGCAGCACGACTCGACCGCTTCTGTTGGGCTCGCATTCGGGCAATCAGCTTGCTCATATCCTGCACGTGGAGTTCTTTCTTTTCTTTGTAGCCAAGGGCAGCCGGTTTACGTGCGGAGAGGACTGGGTAAACATTGCTTGCTGACATCGCAACAACAAGAGCAGCAGTGGTTAGGCGCAAGGCTTGTCTGCACAAGAAGAAGGCAACATGTCAGACGATGGGATTTCATACAGAGGCGGCTTGAACGAGGATGATGTAGATGAAGCCAGGGTCGAGCAAGAATTCCAAGAGGAATATGCTGACTTTGATGCTCTTGGAGCCCGCTCTCGCAATGTTGACGTGGACCTGATGCGCAAGGCTCTTCTTAATGAAAAAGTAAGTTACACTCTACTGCAAATTTTCAGGCAGAATCAAATACTTGAGACAGAGTTTCTAACAAATCGAGGCTGTTAAAATAATAAATGTATACATGACGACGGAATATATTTGTAGGGGGCCCCTGAGATTCTTCCTTACGAGGCTCTCCTGGTTAAACATTTAAAAGAGGCTGTTGAGCGGCAACAGGATCTCGTGGAGGAGATGCAGCGAAACGTGAGACTGATGATGCAAGCGCTAGTATATCAAATGGAGCTAGATCGCGTAAATTATTTGGTGGTGGAATACCTGCGTACGCGTCTCCGGAAGATCGAGAAGTATGCCTTTTTCCTCGTCAAGGATGAGAATATGATGGATCTTCTTAGCGCAGCGGAGCAGAAATTCGTGCGGCGCTTCGCAGATTTGCAAGCCTCCCACATGCGCAAGTTAGCCCTGTCTAAAATGCCTACTGTACATCAAAAGCTTGGGGATCAAAATGATCAAGTCAATATGAGTAAGTTTGGGAAATACTAATTTCTCGCCCGCATGAAGCATGGATGTAGCAAACTAACTAATTATGCTCTGCAAAAATGACGTTCAATTTGCATTTGTATCCCCTCCTCCCAACTTATGATTTGTGATTTTATTAAATTCTAGTTCCCGAGCCAAACCTCGACACTTTTGTCCTGTGTCGTGTGCAAGAAGATCTCGGCGATGTTGAGGTTGATCCCCATAATTTATCTGAGCCAGCACATATGCAGACCGGGGATTTATTCGCAATTCGTTACAGGCCCATCAAAGACCTTGTAAAAAATGGTTCCATCGCGTTGATGTAAAACATGGGTTTACATTTGAATATTTTCTTCTTTCATTATTTCGAAGAATAAGTAAAGGTAAATTGTGTCTGACTAACTTGTCTTGTCTTAATGGGAACAAAATTGGAATGGGAACAAAATTGGTAACAAATCTACCTAAGGAGCTCCCATGATAAGGTGTCATTTGCTGGAAGGTTCTCCTGATTAAAATATGTTTTGTATGGTCGCCATTTCTGTTACCTCGCATAATATAATGTGGAGTTGGTGCAATATTCGAGAATATCTTGGGAGAAAGATTTGTTAAGAAAAGACCGTTTCATTTTGTCACAAGTGTGCGCTCACCGCCAGTACATATCATTACTGCAACCGTCACATGCTGCACTTTGCAAAATCTACGATCATTTCTTAGTATCGCTACCCTCGTCGACACAGCTTGACTCAAAAACAGTCATTCTGTTCGTCTGCCACTGCCTGCACCAAGTTTTTGGATAAGTCCGCTTGTCATTATCAATATCCAAGATCGTTTCTTCTGAGTGAAACCTAGTACCCTATTACGTCTACTAGTCTGAGTTTTCTTCCAGGACACCACGATTGAGTCAGCTAGCGGTTGTGCTATTTACTTATAGCATCTAGTTAGGCCTATGCACTAGTCAACAAACACCTTATTTCGCGCAATGTGGACGAGGCAACAACTGGATCATATAAAAAACCTCCTAACAGCATTAGATAGGTTTAGTCGTTCAATCTCCAATCCTCATAACTTGTATTTTCAAACACAAGTGAATTTTTTTTTTTCTTGAAAGGTCTCTTGTTTTTATTACTCTAGAGATACTATTTCAATTAGTTAATTTCTCACTAGCAAAAGGCACCTTTGTGGCACGGCCTAAACCCTAGAAGTTGTTTTGCGCCCCCCCCCCCAAGTTGCATTTCTAAGATACTAAGATACATTGCTTCGTGTAAGATAATAAGATACATTGCTTCGAGTAAGATACTAAGATACATTGCTTCGTGTAAGATAATAAGATACATTGCTTCGAGTAAAATCCTTTCTTGGTTCCATTCTTCTGTTCTTACAAAGCTTAGTCGCCTTTAAAAGTTGCTGTCCAAGGCTAAGAATAAACCAGGCATGCAAGCAATCATACATCATACAGCATACAGCATGAGCTATTTCTAAAATCGACGGCATTCATCCCTATAATACCGGTTGTGAATTTCCCTCAGCATTCTACTTTTCTTGTACCAGCAAACCTACTTCATAAAAAAGAAGGAATTGAAAATAAGAGCGATGCATTGATTTGAGCTTGATGAGTTTATCCTTCTCCACAGCAATACCAAAGCGCCTGCCACACGCTTATTTATGTGCTATCTTCACTCGTCTAAGTTTTAAGCTCACGTAAAGTACCAGCAAAATGATCTTTCAACTCAGCCACAGACAGAACTTCATTCATTGCAAGGATGAGGGCTTTTCAATCACTCTAGCGAATCAAATGCCACGGAGAAGCTAGTCTTTCCTCGCTACCAGCAGCCATAATGGCAGCAGGGATTTGCCCAAAGTAATGATCCCTCCAGGTTTTCAAGACCTGACTCCGGGGAAGATCTTCGCCGCGAAGAGAAAAAGCGCACACCCCACTGTGCGCTGCATGTGCTCTCTAGCCAGTAAACATCATCATACTATGTATTAGACACCTAGCTAGGTGCCTAGTAGCAGTACAATACTATCATGCTCATGTAGATATAGACGCAGTCTCTCTCGTTCGAGCGGCGTCGTCGCCTATTGGGATAGACAGACTCGGTGACGAGCTGGGGATTTTATTCTTCATCGCGGCAATCTCCGTCCGCTGTTGCGAGAGTTCCAAAGCTTCGTATCAGGGCTCTGCGTGGCCAGTCATTCCTCGCTTCGGAGGACTTTTCTTGACTGGCTGTGGTGGGTGGTGGCGAGAACCAGGAGCTCCAGTTCTTAGGCACAATATGGACTACAGTATATCTCGAGCCCAAGAACCAGCCGTGCCTTCCTCGCGAGCCTGCCGCTGCCTGCTGTCTTCGCACGTAGCCAGCTGGCTGGCTGCACAGCTGCGTGCCTGCGTGCCTGTGTGCTTGCTTCGGGCGAGGCTTGGCACGTACGACTGGTGGCTGAGGGCTCAATAGTACCGCGCAACGACGAAAATAACGGCAGCGCCCTGCGCGTAGAACCAGTCATTCGAGCCCGCTGTGTTTTCTTCTCTTTGGCGATTTTCGATGATCATGACGCTTCTTTTTGGTATTAAAAAAATGTTGGCGAGTTGTGAATGATTTATTTTAAGACCAATTTTTTCAACTCAACCAACTAAGTCTTCCTTGAGAAGCAAGTTCTCCATCTCTCTCGCGCGTCTCTTTCAACTTGAGAGAATGCGAGAATGGGCTTTCAACGAATGAGTGGTCTCCTCGTATTCATCTGCTTTTTGATTCGTTCCTTCGCAAATAAACTACTAGAGAGGAAGGTAGTATAAAAATAAAGAACAAATGAGAAAACTAAAAGAAAGAAAGAAAACAAGAAGCTAAAAAAACACCAATAATCCTTTTTTTCTTTTTTCTTTTTTCTTTTTCAAGACTGGTTCTCGCGTCATGCTTTGAGAGGCCTGACGAAATGAATGAACCCTCAGGCTCCGATTCGAAGCCGCCCACGTTCCAAGCTCGCTCGAGGCCTTTGCGACCCGCACATAATTTGGCGTCAGGCCTCCTTGCGCGCTTTCTACCTGGCGCTCTCGAGGGTCCGGAGTTCGCTTCTTTAATTGCAAACTCGATTTCCATCCAGGTGATCGAGCGTCTGTTTTCTTTCTCTTTTTCTCGTTCGTTCTCCATTTCATAGTTTCTCTCTAAATTTCGAAATCTCCCTTTTCAAACTCTGAAATCCTCCACTGCTTGCTTGCTTGCTTGCGTGCTTGGCATGCCAGTGGCGGCGGGTCATCGACGCCACGCTGCGTTCACGTTCTCCAATCGCGCTAGACTTCTCTCTCCATGCGGCTCTCGGAGCCCCTGCAGCCCTGACGCCAGGCCGGTCTGGTGTCGCTGCGTTATGGTGGCCACATTGCTTATTCAAATTTCATGCTGCTGCTGCTGCTGCTGCTGCTGCAGATGATGATGGTGGTGGCGGCGATCGTAATGGCGAATCGGCGACGATGACGATGAAGATGAAGATGAAGGGGGGCTGAGGAGAGGAAGACAACTGGTTCTCGAGAACCAGGGCCCGAAGCTAGCATCGCTCTGGACCAGTCAGTTGCATGTCATGCCGGCATGGTGTGTCTGTGGAGGAGAACCTCGAGTTCCTTCTCCACTGGGTCTGCTCTCTTCACTGCACATTCAGCCGTCGCCCCTAGCTGCTGCTTGCTTGCTCTGATCATCCATCATGAGAGCGCACAAGAGCGAGCGTGCGAATCTGCCAAGACTGTCCACTTCACTCCGAGATGCGATACGCTTTTCAGTTCTGACGGAGTCTGCGACTCGAGCTTGGCTCGTCCAAGGTAGGTAGGTGCCTTGCACGGTTGGCAAAAGCCGCAGCGATGCATCGCATCAACCAAGGCCGATTTATGGTCAGAAGAGCGGCGATCTACAACAAAGCAAGGAACTCGTGAGTGCTGTCTGTACGTACGTACGGCCATGCCAGCTTCAGACACCCAGGTACGATGTGCTACTCGACCAAGCGAGCTTCTGGTTGAGCAAAATTGCAGGGCTGGCTGCTGTTTGGCAAAATGTATGCAAAAAATGTGAAATGAAATATGCGAAGGGACGATGATTTGAATATGACAATCAATCGTACGGTATCGTTGACAAACCTTTCCACCGAGCGGTTCTTCTGGATCATTCTGCCCTTCGGGTCTTCTTTCAATTGCTCAAACTCACAGCGAAAATTCCCAAATCCCTGGAATTTCCGATTTTTGTTGGAAATTACCAAATTCAATTGCCAAGATGTGAACCTTGGACTTAAGAAGAAACACTTAACTAATATTTCTGAAGCGCGAGATCGAATGTTTACGCGATACAAGCCCTGTAGAAACATACTTAGTGACTCCAGGAGCAATGTTTCGTGCCCTGTCGATGCAGAATCATCGAATTATCACACAACCTCTTCATCTCCCACAAGTAGAATGAATACACACGCATTCATCTTTTCTAAAACTTTATTATTAAAAATAATAATAATAAATAAATTAAAACTCATATTAAACAAAAATATTTTAAAGCAAAAATGTAAAATAATGCCTTTCCATTGAAGTGCGTGCCTCTTTCTTCTCCTCACGTACACTCTATCTTTGCTCTTTCTCCCCCTTTTCCTTCTCTCAAAGAGAACTTCAAGAACGAAACAGGAAACAAAAAAGCGGTTGCCTTCCACAGAGAAAGTGACAAGAAAGCATGTGTATTTTATTCCATTGTATTTTATTCTTCATTTTCATTTTCATTTTCATTAAAAGAAAAGGAAAGGAAAGAAGAATTTCTAAAACCAAATTAACAAAAAGCTTACTTTCTATCAATAAAAAAACATCTCATAGTGACGTAACGCAACGCAACGCAAGTTGACTATTTCAATTCTCCAGACACAGCGCAAGAAAGCTTTCACTTCTACTATCTTTCAAAATGGTTAATCTTGATCTTTTCCAACCAACTTTGAAAGATTAACGAAGGGCCTAGAGCAAGCAAGCACTATTCGGCCCTTCTACAACAACAAAGTGCCGCCGCTATTGCTGCCTTTGAGGAAGCCGGGCTTGGACTCCACTATTGGAAGGCAGCTGACATTTGAATTGCCGACCCTCGTTGGTAGCAACGACAGAACTCCAATTGAAGCTGGTCTGGGCACTCGCCAGCGTCTCCGCTCTCGCTCAGCAAGCTGAAGACAGAGGCAGGCGGGCAGGCCGGCAAGCAGATCTCCGCTGAGGAGGCACACCAGGCCGAGAGGAAAATTCCCAAGAAGTCGCAAAGAGAAGAGAAGAGAACCGCGGTCCCGGCAGCAGAGCAGAACCTCAAGTTCAAATCTTCATAGCCTCTTCGTCGCAGAGGACGTGGATTCTCGATACTGAGCGCGAAGAAAGATAGCAGACAGGGTCACGAGGTGCATGGCGAAAGCGTGCAATCAAAGTCTGCCACGATGATAGGTCGGTCTCGCAGAGTTGACTGAGAGGTGGTGCTGGGAAGGAGACAGCGAGAGCGACATTGATCCAAGTTTAAGTTTTCGAATTAATTCAAACTTTGGACGCTGTCTCATGCGAAGGCAGTAGGGTAGGTAGGTACCTTGGTACTAGAAGGCATGCCAGTCCAGAGACCGGTTGTCCGTCGGGCGTTAGCATCTCGGTGACTTCAAGCTGGTTGTCAATTACTGCGCCAGCCCACATCTTGAATTGAATTTCAAGTTCAACAAGTGCGATCTTTGATCTTCAATATCTTCATACGAACTCAACTCTGCGTTCAAGTCCTTGCCCCGACTGAAGCGCCGCTCGACCAAGCAAGAATATCCTTGATTTTAGCAGAACCACCCATTCAGTGCGTCCCACTAAGGGTCAGTCACCCAGAACACTATAAGTCACGCGCGCACACCCCTGGTCTGGTTTGCGCTTCAGCTTCCAAAAGCAAGCATTAATGACACCTTGTCTTATCCATTGTCGCGGCGCACTTGGAGCCGAGAGGAAGAAGCGGTGGCGATCGAGGTCTCTGAAAAATAAGGACTTGGAAAGCGGCTGTCCTTCCGTCTGGAGCAGCTGCCGACGGCGTCCAGCTATTGGTTTGTTTGCAGTTTTGAGAGCGATTTGGCGGCTGGTTTTGAACCTTGCAGTTGCAAAGACAAGAATTTACCTTTCCAAGAAGCAAAAATCGTTCCGAGTTAAATAAATGACAAAAATAACCTATGCATAAATTAAACAAAGCAGAAGAAAACAAACCTTTTCAAGTTATTTAGTCGATAAGTGCCTACTTAGCAGGAGAGTAAAGAAGATAGTTTGTGTATTTTAATTCCAGAACAAAGTCGAAGGAGCTTGGCCTTTTGGACACTAGCTTTAAAGAAGGAGTACTTCAAGTTTTTAGAAACTTTTATTTCGTCATTTCCCCCCCATTGAGGTTTTATTTTTTAATTAATAAAAAAAAAACACTTCAAAAAGAAGTAGCATGGTATTCGGTAGGTAGGTTACCTAGCTGCCATGATATACATGACGAGTGAGACCATTTGATGTCGCTGCGTTCACATCTTCAATCGCGATCTGGTTGCCCACCGGTCCCTACAAAATGGCGGGGAATCTGGAGCATGGATCGGGCCAGCGAGGACAGTGGTGTACAGAAGCTCTCGGCTGACCAGCTAGAGCGCCATATCGACTCTCACTTGGCGAAGAGAAGACACTCACTCCCTCGACTTTTCCTCGGTGGAGTGTTGCTTACTCCTGCGATTCCTTCCTTCCTGGTGCTGCTGCTGCTTCCTCTTTGCCGCGCAGCAAATGCTCTTTGCGGGCTATAAGCTACTTTCACGCCTTTTCCAAAGTGAAACTAAACCCCTCCCAAGTGAGCTATATGGGCTATATCCCACTTCCCGTATCTCCTTCGCGTGGAACGAACGAGAATACCAAAATACAATACGAAAGGAAGGGAATTTCATTCTGCGCGGCCTCTGGGAATTTCGATGTTTTATTGATTATTTAAAAAAACGATTTTTTTACTTTGTACACCTTTTCATTCAGTTGAAATGAGTTATTTTATTATTTAGAAGTTGTCCAAAAATACATCAGGATACAATACAATATGCTTCCATATGACAAGTTTAAGAGCTACATAGCACTAACACTACTACTCTCTGTCGTGAAGTATGGATAAAATACAATTGTTGGCGTCGTTTTTTACAAGCTTGCGGTGTCTTAATTTTTTTTTTGCCCAAAGTGCGACTGTCTCGGTGCGAGGAGGAAGGTGCACTAAAGGGCCGTGCAGCACTGCTCTGGCTGGGAGAGCGCTGTTAATGAGGTCGCTTATCCAAGCCTCGCTCCCGGGTACCTTTTCTTGCACAGAGCGCGAGAGCGATGGTCCGCTCCAAGGTCTCGCCACTACGGTCCTCTCTTAGTTTCTAAAACAAAGTAAAAAACATAAATATTTGGATTTCCTCTGCAACCTATCTATTTATACATTAAAAAAGAAGAAATAATAAAATTCTAAGTAGGCACTGCTGTATACTCTAGTTTTTTTTTTTTTTTTTTTAATTATTATAATTAAATGCAGGCTCTTTCTTTTTTGTAAGCTTTCTTGCTTAAAAAAAATTAATGACTGCCTCACTGAAAGGAACAAAGGAACAGGAAAAGAAGGTGCTGTCCCTTTAGTCCATCATTCAACACACATATTCCAAAGTTGCTATTTTGCATTATTATAGTCGATACAAGATGAGGAACAAGTATATTGAATGTTGTATTCATGTTATTAGCGCCTGATCTGTTTCTAAGCGGTTGGCCTCCTTCCTGCTAGTATCTTAGAATTAAAGAAACTATAAGTTAATGACCGAGCCATATGTAGCAATATTACTAACTTATAGGCAGTAGTAACAAAAGCAAGGGAGAGTGAACTTGTTAGAAAGCACGGTTGAGGAAAAGGACGCAGAAAAGGATGCAGAAAAGAGAAAGAAGGAGGAGGTAGGTTAGGCAATGCTATGTACGCGCTATTAGGTGCTGGTTGATACTAAGTGAACTAAGAAAAAATGACAACCAAATTAGAATTTGAAATCTCCTTTCCCTTCTCGTGTTGCAAACGGTGAATTACAAAGCTCCAATTGAAAGATGGCGTTCTTGAAATTCACGCCACGGCGACAGCATTGAATCAAGTCATGGTCTTGGTCCTGGACGGCCCAAGCCTGCGACGGAGACGAGCTTATCGTGGCGGCAAGCCTGAATGAACAGCCCTTGCTGCTTTGGTTTCTTTCGCTCGTTTTCACCTGTAAGACCAATGAAAGCTACGTTCCCGAAGGATTGAGAAAAAAGAAGAAATGAACCATCGTGATCTTCGCATTCGTATGCGCTCTCTAGTATACTGGTATCCGCGCCAGCCATGTAAGAGTTTTGAAGAATAGCGTGGGACTCGGAATGCACTACTACACTAGGTGAGCGTGACAATGCCTGTTAATCTCGAGCAAACGGGCCACCAAGGACCCTGTAGAATGGAAATACCAAAGATAAAATCAATCACAAGAACATCAAAAGCTATGATATGCAGGGTTCCTGTGAATGAACAGGTGCATTAGCACAAAGCTGTGCTATTCTTATTTGGGGTTTGGAATACCTTTTGCTCTATTAGATCTTAATTCAATTTGAATTCAAATTCCTTGAAATTCCAAGTTTTCGAAATTCTAGTTTTTTTAGTTTATTTTTTTTCGCAATTCAAATTCTTTTCGCAATTCTAGTTCTTTTCGATTGCAGTTCGAGATTTTAAACAATATAGATCCAGCCTGAGGACAATTGCAAACGTGGAGTACAATCATTTGAACTCTGGCAAGATGGTGCAATTTACACATCTTGTTAAGTAGGTAGGTGTGCCTTTCTATCTACCACTTTTTATAGAAAGAAAACATGGAAACACTCTTGTTTCGTGTTGTATTTTATCCTGATACATTTATTACTTAAAATGCTATTTCTTTGTTATAAAAGAAGAAGAAGAAAAGAAATAAAATTATTTCATTAAAGTAAAACATTTTAAAACATAGAATATGTACAGCCCTTATGTAAGGAAACGTATAGGGATATGAGTAGGAAGAGCGGTGTTGGGTAAAATAAAATACATTAAATATGATATTAATTTTGAAAAATATAAACAGTGAGTCGATATGTTCTTCCAGTTCAGTCGGAAGAAAAATAAAGAGTTTTAGTCTGAAGAAAAATACAAATGAAAAACTCTTTGAAACCATAGTTTTAGTAACAGTTTGAAACAGAGCGGGAAAGAAGAAAGAAAGAAGACCGAAGAAAGAAAGAAGGAAAGAAAAGAAGGCAGACAGACAGAAAGCCTGAGCGAGCGAGCGAGCGCGCCAGAGCTATCTAGGTTTGCGCGGCGGGCTTGCTTCGACCGCGCCGCGCCTTAGCCTTCAAACAGCGCGGCTGACCTCCGGACTCCCTACCGCGCCGACCCCCGCCGCCTCGCTACCCCGCCACCCCCGGCAGGAGCGTCGCAGCAGATCATCGGCAACTACTGGTCGGGAGCGCCACGCGGGCACGCCTTGTTATTATTCGACCTTATTAAAAGGCACTTTGATTCATAGCTGGCGAGTCCTTGCCGTCTTCTCGCTCCGTTGCTGTGCTCTGGTCCGTAGACCTGCCTTTGCTCAGGGTGGCGTCCGGCAACCGGCAGCTGTTGGCCAGAGTTGCGTCAAATTTGCCTGTCTTTGGACAAGAAGGCCTGTTTTGTATCGACTGGCTGGAAGACATTAAATTCACGTGGCATTTGCCGCCTTTAATTCTGAGTTTTAATCAGTTTGTTTTGTCTGCGTGCGAAGCATATCTGCAAAGCGCGGACGAGCTCGAGTAGGTTAAGACTCGGTGTGGGCGTGTCTCTTTGTTTCGTGTTTTTGTGTTTAGGTTGCACGTCGATTTGTTTGGTTCGAGTTGACTTGCGCTTGATCTGTTTTTGATTTCTGTGGACGACGAGAGGGTGGACGTCTCGCGGTGGCTCAAACGTGGATATCTACGGCGAGGATTCTATTTTGTGGACTTAGCAGTGAGTGACATCAATTTATAATTTATGGCGACGAAACAGTATGTGCTCTTCTGCCTTGACAAATGCTGGGACACGCGCTATGTCGCGGTGAGCACTAGGTTAGGGTGGCTTGAGCATCGAAGATGGATGTCTGCCTGATTGGAGACCTCTAAATGGGAAAGCTAAAAGGGCGTCGAGGTTTCTCAACAGCACGCGTAAAAGTGGGCTGTTGAGGGTGCAATGACTCGCTCTGAGGCGCTCTCATGTGCGGTAATTTTAGGCGACGCGTCTCTCCTTCCCTGGAAGGGGCTACCTTGGAACGCGTAGGCCATCCGAACGCAAGATGGATGGCACGCGCGCTACTTTCTGTGCACGGCGCTAGCGGAAGCGCGCAAGGACTTCTTTATAGCATCCAACCTGGCGAGAGAGAATTTGTGATGTTGGAGAGACGATTTTCATAACCGACACTTTTATAGACGAGTGCTTAGAGTAGTAGAATCTTGGACAAATTCCTTGACTAGTTAACACGGTATCAATCAAGTATTGAACCGCATCATGTTCATTCATTTATATTTTGCAAAGACGCAGCGAGTCGGTGTGATGCTCTTGCTAATATTAAAGCCTGCGACTAGTGGTACGTGTTTCTTCGTTCATTTAGAAAATGTAATGTTCTCTCGTGTTGCTCAGTGTTTTCAAATTGCAAGTTTATGTAGTAGGTCTCTGTGCTCCTTCAAAGAATAGTAAGATGGTCTTCCTTACTTTTTTTTTAAATTATGCACAGTCAGCTTGCATACATGCAATTTGAAAACTGTGAGAATACGAGCGAAAATTACTTTTTTTCAAATAAACCAAGAAACATGCACCAGTAGTCGCAGGCTTTGGTGATAGCAAGATTATCGGATTGATGATGACGGCGAGTGTATTACATGGATTTCTATTTTAGAGGTCCGCGTTTTACTTACATTATGCAGAAGAAAACTAGTTATAGGTTTATTGAACTTTGGTCCGTCTCTCTTTGTGCGGTGAATCTATATGAGGAGGTACTGATGTTCAAGTAGGCAGTTTACTGTTCTATTACTCTCCTTTAAGACGCTGTTTCTTGGATTCTGGGAGCATTGAAATCGATGATGGAGTTGCAGACGCAAACTCCTCTCTTTCCATCCCCAATGATGAATCTTCCCCTTTCTCTTTTCGCAACAACAAGCTAAAAGCATCAATAGCTGGGGAATATTGATGTGAGCACCCACCTTTCGACAAAGATGATTTGTTGGGTTGACTCGCTTGGGGTGTAAATTTGTTTTGTTTTGTTTGATGTAAATGTATGTATCAAGTGGACTCATGAAAAAGAAAAATTAACACCACCCTCTTCATCATGATTTTATGTTGGTTTGGCTGGCGTGAAATTTATGGTTCTGTCACGTGTAGTCTCGCAGTTTTTTTGTTTGTTTTTGTTTTTCGCGTTCAACTTTCACACCTCCTTTGTGATTGTATCACACAGTCTTTGCTGTATTTCTTTGAAATATTGCTTATTTACTAGCAAGAGACTCCTTTACGCGCACGCCACATTTGATTGATTTGTGGTCTCCGTGTAGTTGTTGTTTCGAAGCCTTTGCCAGCGCCTTAGTTAGACGCATCCTTGGGCGGCTTGCGTCTGGTGTTAGTATCTATTGCCCAGGCACTCTTCTTGTCCTATCTGACCGGTTCTGTTAATCCTTTGGTGGCTTTCGCCGCCTTTGCAAACCAAGAATGTCAAGTTTGCTGGAGGTTGGGGAGTATAAAGGTGCTTATAGTGGTATTCCAGAAGCGCTCCAGGGTATTGCAGAATCAGACGCAGAAGACGACATGGGTCCCGATTCGTCACCACACATCACAGCCGTTGACACAATAGAGATGCTTCTTTCGCAGGGCGTCCTTAGCTTTGTGGAAGATGATGCTATGTTAGATGTTTCGCTGGAAGACGCTACTGAGTTGAAATTAGACCCCTCATCTTCATCCTCAAGTGGATCTTCTTCGGCGTCAAACGGAACAGCAGGCACTTCCTCGTCAACAACAACACTTGCGAGTAACGCTTTGAATCCACGAACCAAAGTGATAGCACCAAGGCAACGTGCTGCATCTTTGTCATCCATCTCTAGTCTATCCTCAACTTTCTCGTTCGCAATGCCCCTTCCTTTGGATAAGACCAGGCGTTCAAGGCCGTCAGACTTGTTGCCGCGGAATAGTCCCATCAAATCAAGATGTAGTGATCTTCGCGAAGAGTTTGAAGAGAAGTCTTTCGATTTTGGCTCTCGGGGCTCCTTTTTGGCTGAAAGCACCGAATTCTTGACAAAGGCACGTAGTGGATCTTCAAGTAGTTCAAGTTCTCTATTGAGTCTGGACTCTACTAGTGCAAGTCTTTTAAGCCTCAACACACCGACACTTGCATCGGTTCGTTTCTCTGTGCCAAGGCCGCCACCGGTTATGCTTGACTTTCCCGATGACACAGTTGCTGAGGTTGCTGCCTCTATTCCTCGCGATAGATCAAGTAGTGTGTTCTCATTGGCCTCCTTTAGGTCGCGTGGTAAATCTTTCGATTGGGTGCACGACACAGACTTGGAAGCTTCTCCACCTTCGCCTTCAATCCGCACACGGCCCCGTGGCTACAGTCTCGAGTTCTCGATGTTGCCTACGTCCATGCTGGAATTAGCTCAGGTTAACCAACGCGGAGGGGAGACGAACGAAGACTGGGACCTTCTTGAAGAGGAGGAGTTAGAAAGCATTACTGATGCCAAACCATCAGTGCCAGAGGTTGTGCCGACTGCACCTCTTTCGTTATCTTCATCCTCATCCTCGTCATCTGATTTACCAGTTTTGCCTGTGCCAACAGCTTCTGCGCAAGCAAGTGCTGCAGCAGCAGCAAACAACCCAAAGCGTATTACATTCCGCGTCCCACGGCACAGTGGAGCTTTAGCTGAACGTGAAACAGCTATTTACAAGTCGAGAATGTCTAGTGCAGCTTTCTCAAGAGGTAAACGCCCTCGATCAATTCCCACAATGACACAGCGTGTTCCACCTTTGTATAAGGCGGCGCCAGCAAGAGCTACTATGCCAGGCCGAAACAAGCAAATGCTTGTGTACCTTCGTGTAGCACAAGACGCGCACCCAGACGACTCTGAGTCAGACTCTGAAATTGAGGCGACAGAATTTGACTTCCAACCAAGGGCGTCTTTTTCACTTATTAATGAAAAGGTGAAGAACAAGGGTGTAAAGGCCGATACGACACAGGCACCCAAGTTGGCAAAGGGTTTTGAGCAGAGCCAAGGCCTTGCATCCCCACTGCCTTTGGAGAGGGAGCCGAGCAACAAGTCATCGATCTCTGTTGCAGCCGCTGCTGCGCCCCCCCCGCCACCTCCCCAACCACAACTTAATAAGAATACAATTGTTGACGGACACGCCCCAGTGCAAAACGGAAAACCTAAAATGGAGAACGCTTCTTCGATGCATCCTACACAACCATCAACAGCGTCTACGTTGCACACATCATCTCCATCTTTAGCTACTGCTTCAATGCAGTCAGTTCCTGTGGCGTCGAGTATGCCGAAGGCACCCAACATGGCGCCTAACTTGCTGAACAATGGCAGCAGCAACTCCTTGCCTGTGGCCAAGCCCTCTGGTACTAATATTCAACAAGCTCAGATGCAACACCAGCCTCATCAACAAATTCAACAACAGCAGCAGGCACAACAGCAACTTAAGGCAAGTGGCTCCCCGATGCCCCCTGCTAGTGTTCAAGCTCGCCCAGTGTGCCCTCCTCCAAGCTTTTCCCTCTCAGCGCGGATGGCAAATCGTAATGCTACGATTGGAACTTTGACCATGGAACAACGTCGCCGTAGAATTGAAAAGTTTTTAGAGAAGAGGAAACGCCGTGTGTGGCTGAAACGTGTTAAGTACAATTGCCGTAAAGCACTGGCTGACTCTCGTCCTCGTGTCAAGGGTCGCTTTGTACCACGTCATGTGCAAAACCAGGTTCTTGCAGATCAAGGTAAACCTCCATCTACTCCAGTTCCGAACAATAAGCCACCCGGCATGGCGAAACCAATGTCAAACCCGGCTATGATGCATAATAAGCCCGGTATGCAGGGCATCCCGATGGGTTCACGACCTGGAATGGTGGGAGCGCCTTCCAAACCCTCTTCGTCTGCACCTGGTGTTGGTATGGCTCCTCATCAGGCCCACCAAAATTCACAACTGCATCGTCCTGGTGCAGGTGTTGTGCATCAGCAGGCACGTACGATGAGCACACAGCAACAACAACAGCGTGTTACCGGCCCTGCGCATATGATGGCCCGTCAGCAGCAACATTCTCAAACCTCTAATACTCGTGTTGCTAGCCCTCAACCAGGTTATCAGAAGCAACATCCTTCCCATCAGCAACAGGCTGCCATGAAGATGAACGGATCGGGCCAATATGTCCAACAACAAGTGAAAAGCAACACTGTTCATGGCCAGCCGCAAGCTCAACAGCAACGAGTGATCCAGCACTCACAAGTCCAGCAAAATCGTGGCCCAGTTGCTACCACACCGAGTGTTCAGCGCCCTTCTGTCGTGCCTCAGTCTCAGCAGCAACGGCCTATGACGTCTTCTGTACAGTCTTCATCTACTGCTGCTGGTGTTTCTGCTGTTTCTGCTGACAATCAGCATCTTAGTGGTGTAAAACCTCCTGCTGCTTCAGTCACTGCTGCTGGTGCTCCTACGTTGGCTACTGCTACTGCTGCTACAACGACAACAGCTGCCTCTGCCTCCATCCCTGGAGGGGCAGCGCGTAAGAGCGGCAACCTCCAGATGGCCCCTACCACAAGCGGGAAATTAAACAATGGAAATATTGCACCTCGTCCGCCTGTTAGCAGTGCTGCAGCACCCACAAATGCTGTTGCTAACAATGCTTACAATGGTGTTCCTGCTCCGTTGTCCAGTTCCGTAGCTTCGAATAATTCGTCTACAGCAAATGCACCAAATGGACAGCCTGTGTATAATAACCAGAGCTCAGCGACTAAGATTGTAAAGGCTGGCGCCGCCAACCCCCAAATGGTGAACCCTTCCGGAGCACCTCGTGTTCAGAATAACACAAGCACTGTGAATACCGCAACAACCACTCCCAATTCTTCTACCTCTAATAATGGAACCACTGTAAATCCTCGCACCGGAAAGCTTAATGCGCCTCTGCGAGCGGCGACAGGTATCATGTCAAGGACGCCACAGACCCGCCCTCAGGCGCCTGCCCGTCCTGCTGGCACTCCTGCAGCTACAACAGTCCCGGCTACTGGAGGCCTTGCGGCCTCCCCGGCAGCTGCTCGTGTTCCGGGCGCAGCCCAAAGTTCTTCTGCGCCATCCCCCGCAGCAAATGGTCGCGTAGGTGCGCCAAATCGCCCAGGTGTGCCTCTAAAATCTGGTGGTATTATGAACAACAATGGAGCTCGGACTTTCACCTCTCAAGCTGCTGATGGAACTCGTTATATAACCACTGTTACACCAAGTGGTACTCGTACCACCACAATGATTTGCCCCAATGGAGAACGTCGCATTACCACAACGGCTTCCAGCGGCGCCCGTACAATTACCAGCATTGACAAACACGGCAATCGCAAGACTGTAAAGATGATGCCCGCGCCGCGTGTAAGTAAGGCTGGAGCGACGCCTGGGTCTGCGACAAAGGTTACGACCGCCCGTGCGGCTCCATCGTCCGGCGCAGGGACCTCCACACCCGCAGGCACACCATCTAAGTCTTCAACTGCTGCTTCCGGGGCATCCTCATCTTCAACTGCTGGCTTTGTGACTCCGGTAAAATCTGGTGATTTGCGCCGGGTGGTAGCTTCTTCAGCCCCTCGCCCTAACCACGCCGGTCTTAACAACCCTGTCGCCCCGGGTTCTGCACCGCCTCGTCAGCGCATGAATGCGCCCCTTTCTGTTGCTCGCACGGTAGCTAATGGACGACCTGTATCTTCTCAACCTCGGACCAACACTGCAGTGAACGCTGGTGCACTCCACACCACTGCAACTGCTGTCACAGCTAAACCTGTTGGCGCTACACAATCAGCCAATGCTTCAACCGTAAGCCCTGCTGCGCCGAGCACTCCACCTACTGCTGCGCCAAGCGCTGCACCTCAATCTGCCCCACAACAACTTATTCAATCCAAGGATACTGTTGTGTTGTCAGAATCTGCACCAACGACATCTGCATCTGCACAAAATCTTCCTCAAAAAAATTAATCACTTTCGTTTTTTAGCATTTGAATTTGCCTATCTGTCTCCTTTTGTTATCTTCATTTGAGTTCATCAAAAGTTATTTAGATATAGTATTACTTTGTACTTTGCGGGTTGCAACACAACAGATTGAGTGCTAGAGCAACTCCTCATAAGCACTTGCGGGAACGGGGAATTTTCAAAGACACAGGAAAACCAAGCTCTCTATGGTAAATAATATTTTCGTTTATGAAGAAGCGCTCGTAGAAAAACATTTGTCTAGACTTTACACAATTAGGTTTTGGTGCTTCAAGCAAGCTATTCGGCAGAATGGGTTCAATAAACTTGTTTCTGGAAGAGTATAATATTACATGAAGTAGAAACAACAAAGTGTGATTATCTTTTAGCGTACATTTTATGAAGAGAGTTCAGAAGCTCCTCTTCTCGACCCTTGTATTTGGACAACAGCACATCAACCTTGGATATTTGCGAAGGGTTCCATACAGTGTAGAACTCAACGAGTTCTGCATGGAAATCGCGGTAAGAACGTTGCAAGGGCTCAAAGTTCTTACGATCCTGTATATCAGCTTGAGCCTCCCGATGAGTCGATGCCTCGTGTTCTTGATCATCTTCATACTCATCAGATGAATCAAGGGATACTTTTTTCTCATCAACCGTGACACTTGTCTTTTCCAGTGACAGCGATCCACCCGCGTCAGTGTGAACAGATTTCATGCTTGAAGCATTGATTCCGTTAGATCCATGCACTTCTGCGTCTTGGGCGGATTGATGTTGTTGGTTTTGTTGACGCATCATTGTTCTAGACTTGAAGCGGCTAGGCTGCGTACGAGCAGTAACAAATTTTTCAATATTCCCAATGATAGTTAATACATCTCTGTCGGTTTGGGAGACCTCAGTGCTAGTTGCCGGCACCTCAAGAGGTGAGCGCGTGCCTTGGCTGGCCCAGAACCCATGGGCTAGAGCTTCCTTTGCATTAAACAGAGGACGCACTGAATCATATCGCGCCTCCCGAGAGTGCTGAGCAGGTTCTCGCAATGTGAAACGGCGTCGAAGACATTGTTCACAGGAACATGTATTTCCACCAGGGCCAAGGTTGTCAGTTGGTTGGTGATCGCACTTCACTTGATAGCTTCGCCAGCTGCTCTCATCACATGGACAGGAGCGTAGAACATGGTGACAGTTTACACATACTGGAACTGGTTGTTTGTATTTCGGTAAGAGCTGTCTCCGTGTAAAGGTACAAGCGGAGCAGCACCAAAATTGGCATCGGCGACACTGAACTTTGCGTTCTCCAAGAAGCATAGTTTTGCAGTTGACGCAGTGCCAAGTTAGAGATCCCATAGGAGCATCTAAGATAATATCACGAGACGCCTGGTCTGCACAACTGGAGCATAAATCTCCATCCCAGGAGTGAAGCTTGTTATTGGCACGAGGTACCGCTTCATCCCAGTCGGGGGTCAAACTATTCATAATAGAAGAGAAAAATGACTTGCTTCCCTCATTCGCACGACGCTGAAGGAATCGACCACAGGCGAGGCAGATGTTTCCATCGAGCACTTGATGCACTGCTGAATGAGCAATGGAATGACTAGTTGGCCTTGTTCTATTGGCTTTCTTGTTATTGTCAGTAGTTGCAAGATCCATAATAGAACTCTGTAAGCTGATTGTTCGGGCTAGTTCCGCCGCAGACATGCCATATTCAGACACGGAAACTGCTACTTCGGTTTCAACGTCAACCTTTCTAGCTGTTCTGTGTTCATCTGAAGTTTGCTGCGTATAATCGGAAGCGGGAAGAAGTGAATTCAGCACGGGGGCGCGAGAACGCAAACTTCGGTCTGCACCAGCACTAAGCAGAACGCGTGCGACTGTTGGGTGACCCATGATCGCACATAAATGAAGAGGTGTTAGGCCCTCCAACGAAGCAATTGAGCTTCGACACGAGGCATCGCAGACCGAAAGCAGCGTTTTTACAACAGCCGCATGCCCAAGCATGACAGCCCGGAGCAGCAAGCGCTCTAGCATTTGCACAGGAAACTTGTATTTTGCTAATTCAAGTTCAGTAGATGGGGCATCTCCAAGCTGGACAGCTCTAACTAGCTGTGTAGCATCAAATTCAGAAGTCGTGAGCTCATTGCTAGAATCGTGTATGGCTCGCTCAATATTGGCCAGTGTTGACCGCCCAGGAGGAATGAGCTCGGAGGGAACAATGCGCTCTACCACACGTTTAATGCATAATAAAAGTTCCCTTGCAGAGATTGATCGAACAAGAGATTTGAATTGATCGGCCATCTCTTCAAAGGAGGATATAGCCATTAGCCGGTCTCGGAGATGCAAAAGGATGCCAAGACCAGCTACATATAATGTCTCATCAAGACGTGCTACAATAAATAAATCCCATATTAAATATACAGCGTCCATCCGCATGCTATAGCTGAAAACAGTAGTAAACCAATCCATAGCAAATAGTACTACAGGATAGCCTCCTTGTAGGCCATGTTCGAGGTGTCGATGCAACCGAGGAAGAAAACGACGTACCAAAAGGTCGAACTGGTCTAGGTATTGCTGAAGAAATGAAGTGTGGCAGTCGTATATTCCAGAAAGATTGTAATCCTCTAGTAATGATTGTAGGATCCAAAATGCCCGAGTCTCAGCGTTGCGCCACGCAGTGGCCTCCGCACTATCCTTATCTCCTTTCAGGGATGACAATATTATATAGCCCTGGCTATTTGACGATGGTACCGCTGAAGGAGTCGGTGAAGGCGCGGATGTCGGTGATGAAAGAGCTGTAGAAGCTACGTCAAGTCCAGCTCTAGTCGGAGCAGAATGAGGACTTGCAATATCTGAAGGATCTAAAACATCTGTAGTGCTCTGCGGTCTTTCATGCATGAGAATGAGAAGAAGAGCAGCCATATAATTGAGTCCCTGGTGGTATGATGCTTCTTTTGGTCCCGAGGCGAGAGCACACGCGCAGAGGACATTATAAAGAGCTCGTTCATGTTGCTGCCAATGTTGATCATCAGTGGGACTTGGGGGCGATGAGACGGGGGGTCTCCTCTTTGATGATGATGAGCTTGTTGTTGACTCATCAGAGCTCGAGGCTGATTTGCCATAGGCATTTGCAGCATTGCGCAGAAAAAGCGGATATGTCCGTTTAATATCTTTTCGAATTTGCAACTCCACTTGCGTGAAGTCTGTGGGTTCTGAGGATTCAAGACGCCTCGACGCCTCTGCAAGATAGTCTTGATAAACATTGGGGAAGCTCTCCATTTTCTTTTCAGCACCTGAAGCAGCCATCCAGAGATTGCTACGTATGTACGTGGGGACACCTTTCCCATCGAGAATTTCTTCTAAAACACGCTCACGGCATGATGCTGGAGCTTTGGACCAGCATCGAACTAGGTCCCTCCAGTGAGTTTCGTACATCAGGGCTTAAACAAAATCAGGAATGTTTTCCGAAAATCAAATCCGTAGTCCACCTCTATATTTTACCTAAAGGCTGGATATCTTTTGCTTGAATTTGTCCTCGAGATAAGGACAACAAGTTTTGGAGTGAGAACTTAAGCTAGCGCTGACTTGCCTCCCACTTGTCGATGTTGAGAATGATATGGAGGGAGGCAGTCACACTAGCTCAGCTTGCACAGCTAGGCTCAAGGACTTTTAGTGGTTAGCGTATTGCTTCCTGGCAGAACAGATTTGGCAAATTAAGTATAGGAAAATCTGCGAGGAAAAGGAGTGAAATTTTGCCTGCTCAAAGAATCTGATACTATTCTCCTCACCAATATTCAAAGAAACCTTACTGGAAAACTTGAGTCTTTGATGGAGGTCTTCCCCAGAATTTTCGACTCAAAAAGAAGTGAAAGTTCAAGCAGATACAGGTGGCGAAAATGAAATTCCCGATCCAGGTCAAAAAAAGCCACTCGGCGCTAACCTGTTTTAAGAGTCAGATTCACCTTTTTTTGCTCGGTTGGTCCTTGCTACTGTTGTTCACTCGAGCTTTCGGCACGCCTTTCCTGTGCCTGTGCGTCTTGCTTGCTTGCACTGCAGCAAAGAGTGGACGTGCGTACCAAAAAAAGGTGATGCGAGCAATGCTAAATTCCAGCTGCAAGTCCAACTTGAGCTCGTGGCAAGTTTCCACAAAATAGAGACAATAACGCCTATAGGAAATCCAACACCTTCCCCAGGAGTCAGCCTCTAGGATTATCGTCGCTTCGATCTTGAGCTTTGGTAGTCGAGATTCTCGTCCACGAGCTTTTTCTTTCTTTTCCTCTTTCCCTTCTTTACAGCATATTCATTTCTCTCGCCATAATACTGCTATTACTAGGAGGTAAGTAGTGTTATGTAGCACCTCACTAAGAACTATGACGGGATGCGAATGCATGAACGCACTCGAGCGAGCATTATACAGTCGGTCGATGGACATTCTGAGCGGAACGCAAGATGAGTTGCAACGGCTAGTTAAGTTAAGCAGAGGACTTGGAATTGAACTGTAGCTAGCGAGCGCTCGGTAACTTGTAGATGAAACTTAGGTGGGGGCTGGGCGTCTGCGGTTTAGGTACATTCATCTATTCTCTTAGGCTCGCCTGGCAAACAAAAGTTTTAGGGAGCCACTGTGGACCAGGTTTGGCTCCTGTTCCTCCAGGCGAGCGAGCAGTCTGTTGATCTCGCGCTCGAGGACAGCTCTACACTCTGCTGTGCCTAGTTTTGACCTTTTGGTTTGTCTTTTTCGAAAGTTTTGGGTGTTGAAGAGCTGTGCTGAAGTTAGCACAAGCAAGGTAGCGGGAACTTATAGCGAGTGGGCTTGGCCCTGTTCAATCAATAATTCAATTACTTTGCCCAGTTGCTGATCCTGCGGCAAAGGAGGTTTGAGCCGCACTGCATGCACGAAGGATAGAACTGTGTGGCGGGATTGAGCTGAGGAGGCCTGAGGAGAAGGAGAGAGCAAATATCTAGGCCTTGCAAAAAATATTTAGTTTGTTGCAATCTTGGCTTGAACCGGTACATTGAGCTGTCGAAGTTCACAAAACAACAACTTGTTTCATGCCTGTGGATGCCTTGGTGTCTAAGACTCCAATATAATTCACTCACAGGCTTATCGTCATATCTAACAAAAACACAGCCTTCCAAGGCATTTAATAAATAAAGATGGTGTTCGGTCGCTCTAGCACAGTGATGCCCACCCCTATGGCCAACAGGGACTTCTCTTCACAAGACAATTATATGTCTCCTGTCACAAATGTTGCGTCTTTAAATGAGAGGCCAACTATTGATAAAGACCGCCATGGGATGCTAAGAATTGCGAAGGTAGAAAATGAGGAGGAGGAGGAGAACATCATTAAAAGGATTTCTAGGCGTGCGATTCCTCCCAAAATTCGACAACTGTGTTGTGCGAAGCGACGGAAACCCCGAGGAAAACGAAGGTGGAGCCCTTTCCGTATCTATATCAACCGTATCGTGAAAAGTTCGGGGTTTTCGAACTTTATCCTTGGTGCTATTTTCCTTAACAGTGTACTCATCACCTTACAAAATGTAGAGTCAACTATGCTCGCAGCCATGTACTGGTTCGATGTTTTCGATAAGATTCTGATGGGCATTTACATCTTAGAACTCAGTCTGAAGCTTTACGCTCAGCAAGAAAAGTTTCTTGACTCTGGCTGGAACATTTTTGATGCTTTTATTGTATCAATTAGTATTGTAGAAACCGCAATGTATACAGTATTGAATGACTCCTCGAGTTTATCGCCGTCCATTTTTCGTCTCTTTCGGGTTTTCAAGGCATTGCGAGCAATGCGCGCATTACGAGCCATCAGTTTTCTACAGAATTTACAACTTATCATCTCTACCCTCTTCCGATCGATCCCTGCAATGGGTTCCATTATTTTGCTGCTCATGCTTTTGTTGTACATTTTTGCGATTATATTTGTGACACTATATCAAGATATGTTCCCCGATCGCTTTAACAATTTGTGGACAGCAATGTTTTCACTCTTTCAGCTCATTACGCTAGACGATTGGTCAGATTATTATTTGACAATATACGAGAAGGATCCAGCGGGTGCACCTCAGTTGATGATTCTTATGTCGCTCTTTATTGTCTTGGAGACTTTCATCGTCTTGAACTTGATGATTGCTGTCATTGTCAATTCCTTAGAGCGAGCTAATGAACGTAAACGTCAGCGTAAGCTTCGTCAGCAGGAAATGTTAGATGCTGAATCCGGCGGGCAAAGTGCAAAATTTAATGCTGCTTTGACGAAACAACGCAAGCATCGTAGCAAAAAGAGGTCTGCTAAAAACTTAAAAGCTCGCCGAGGCTCTTCAACGCGTCGAGGGTCCGCTGGAAGTCAAACTATGGACTTTGATGTTAGTCCTACTCGAGGGAAGCAAGGTGGCGGAGGTGGCGCTTCAGAGGACTCCAATGCATCTGATAATGATTGTAGTAGTGATGAGATGGATACGAATCGTCTCAAGACACCATCTTCAACTTTCTTAAACGACCCAAGCATTCCGTATTGGCAGCGTGAGCTGCAGCCGGAGATCCTCACGTTATTGGCATCTTTGGATCATAATCACCATATTCTATTTGAACAACAGAGGCTTCTGGATGACCTGGTTGATGTCACCGCGCCAAAGAATATCAACAATAATAATAGCAATGGCAATAATCCCAATCCTTAATCTAAAATATGTTGCATCCTTTCGATGCAGTTACAAAACCCATGTCCAATGTACACAGGCGGATCTGAGATCACAATTGTAAACTAGTTGATGTACATCATCGATGTTACCGATGCTTAATGTCCATGTGCCTGCTACCCTTGCTGAGGACGGGCCTTGATGTTATTTAGCCTAACTTACGCAGTCCCATCCGTCTCAAAAGATTAAACCAACAATTAATTTAATCATTCGAACAGGTGTCTGAGTGCATTTTTCATAGAATTAAAGGCAATGCTACTCAATTTTCAATTTCATCTTAGAGCATGGTCTCTCTTTTTTTCCGTGGCAACGATTTGATCGTTGTGATTTCGCTACACTGCTAGCTACAATTTCAATTTTCGTAGCCCTTTCCTCAAAGCCCTTTGAACTGATATGGCCCAGTTCTGCCTGCTCCAACCCCATGTTGCGTCAGGACACTTAGATAACAAACTCCGCGCGTTTGCCATACTCATTAGAGTTTGACAAGCCAAAGGTTCTTTTAGTGCTGGTTAAGCAAAACTCGACAGCAGATTTTCGCCTGCTTCTGCGTAACGCGGACATGCGAGGTATTGATGAAAGTTCACACCGAGCAATAGGCATGAATAAAATCGGATGGGGATCTAGGAGATGGAACGTTGGAGCGCGAGTTCTTAGTTTGCAATTTCATTTGAGCGGCTCAATAATGCCTTTTTCAATCGGCAAGTTTCTTGCAAAATGTGCTAAGAGAGTAGCTGCATCGCCAAGCAGGTGTTCAATTTGAGTTAGTTACGAGGTGCTGGTGAAGTCCCTCATTGATTGACTTGACACAAGAAAATCCTCGCGCATTTGTAACGTCACACGAAACCCATTACACCATGCACATCTTGAATCGTTCGTGTGTGGGTTTTGATCGTACCTCCTTCACAACGCTGAAAACGTTGCAAAGAACAGTACTTTCTTGAACGCACAGGGGTGTTTCCTTAGCAGTCTGGTTTTCTTTTCTTCGCTCAAGATGAGTGAAGAAACGTACCGCAGGCGAGGTACCCACCTTAAGGTTCAAGGTTTGTTCCTCTAAGAACAGGGACTTTATCCATTTACTCTTAAAGTGAAAGAATTATTGATCCATGTAAATCATCATCGATCTCTCGTGCGCGTGTAACGCACTAACTATAAATCATGCGCTTTTAAATGAAAGGTTGCATTGCCTTTGCTTGCATGAGTGAAAGTGACAAAGTAATAAAGACGTAGTGGAGGGCAAAATTTACCAGCCAACTTTCAACCCTCCTTAGGAACAGAGCACAATTCAAGTAACAAACAAACAAAACAGGGAAAACTCCAAATTGTAAAATGTGGACACGAAGCTACTCGACATGACACAGAGGGTAGCGGGTTACTTTCTTCATCTGATTTTGCTCAATTGCAAGAACTGGATATGATGGCAAAAGCACATCCAATTCCCGACATTGTCACCATTATTGGTACGCAAGATATTGTTTTTGGTGAAGTTGATTGTTACTTTGACTCAGTGTTTGCGGAGCTGCTGTAAATGTTAACATTTTGGTCTTCCAAGCTAGTTTCGAGGGTCTACGTCTCTTCATTGATGGCCTTTGGTCTCTCGCTAATGCTAAGCCCAAACCGTCAAGAACCTCGTTGGGCAGCTCAGAGATGATATAATCAAGCCTTCATCATAGCTTTCCGACCTGTGATTAAATTCGTGGATTCGAACACAAAAAATTAATACCCTCAGGCTTCAGCCTTCCGCAAAGGATTGAGCCTGGAGAGCAAGAATTCCACGCAAGCTCGTTCTGCCTCGGCTCATTGGCCCTCCGTGCCACCAAAAGCAAAACGATTCCTCTCCCTCTCGTGACGGCGATGCCTCTCGCCGCCTCGCTGTGGGCTAAAGTTGACCCCGCAGCCCTTTCTAATCCCACAGTCTCCCCGCCACGCAAAGCGGCCCAGTTCTGACTGTGGGTCGGCCATTGAGTTCTTTCCGGCGAGGCAATAAATAAGTGGGGACCAAAAAATAGAGAAACCAAGCACTGCGCGTTTCTTCTTTCCGCACTCCTCGTTCACAGTTCTGCAAACCGGGACCTCTCGCTCGCCAGCTCACTCCACCCCGTTTCCTTCGTTCTTCGGCGGCGCTCACTCGCCCAGCTGTTCCTCAGCTCAGCTAAAACTCAGTCGATTCCTGCTCGATAATTCAACTCTTCAAAGCGCCTCTGCCCTAAACTCGGCCCGCGTTTCGGAGAAGCAGGATCTTTCTTTGTTTCGCGGTGCGGCGCCACTTCACCTTGTTTCCCGCAGAGCGATAATAACAATAACGGCAGCACCAACAGCACCACCAACAGCACCAATCGAATTGATATCCAGATAACATCCTTCATTCTCCACTCTGCCCTATCACAGGTCGGCGTGGGTGGGCCCTCGCCTTGAGATAGATAGATAGAGAGAGAGAGAGAGAGAGAGAGTCCAAGGTCTCTGATCTCTTTCAAGAAACCCTCGAGCTCTTTGGGGCCTCGACGGCAGCACTTGAAAGTAGTCGGCTGCCAGGCGAGTGCTCCTTTTGCCAATTTGTAAAACACTCGGAGGCCTGGCTGGCTGGCTGTCTTCTTCTTCTTCTTCTTCTTCTTCTTCTTCCTGCACCCGCTTCTTCTCCCTCCCTCTTTCCCCTCGAACTCAACATTCAACCCAAGCACAAAAGAATCAGACTCGAACCAGCGAAACAAAGGGCGAAAAGGCCGCCTGCGTTTGGCAGGACAAGAGAGCCTGCTTTTGAAAATCCCAAACGCCCCCCGAAAAGAAACAAACAAAGAAAGAAACAAAGAAACAAAGAAACAGACAAAGAAACAGACAAACAAACAAAGAAACTAATAAAATGAACGATTTTCAAGACACCATTGAAGGATGGCAAAGAAGCAGCAGCAGCAACTTCAAGCGCCGCGCGTGCCTCAGCTTCTTCACTCTCGTGATACAGGTACAGATCTATTCAATGAATGAATGAATGAATGAATGAATGAATGAATCGATCAATCAATCAACATCGTCGTAATCATCGCCGTTGCGTCGCTTCGACCATCGATGTGTCCGCGGATCGATCGTCTTTCTCGAGGAACAGTATCTTTCCTTCTCCCCGGGGAGCAACCCGCGGGTGGCAGGTTTGATTCTTTGCACTCTTGATTCCCCAATCAAAATTCCAAGAGATCTATTGTATACACGTATCTTTCGTACTTATTTAATCCTTTCTATAACTATATTCCTATTTATTTTAAAAATTAAACTAATTAAACTAATTAAAAAGAAGAAGTAAAAAAGTTGAAGGATCAAAAAGGAAAAAGGAGGAAGATTGATACACGTAATACCTTCTCTGCATATCTTTGAGCAAATGAACTTGTCGCCGCACGAATCCACTATCGTTCTTCTGCTGTTCAACATCTGTACAGCCTTGGCGCCCGCCCGCCTGTTCTGTCTGTGTCTCTGTCTGCCTCTAGAGCTGTCTGTCTGGCCCTTCGCTTGCTCCAAGGCCATTGGCTCTTGAGAGATTCCTCCAAATGTAATCCAAAGTCTATCCTTTTCACCTCTGGGTTCTCTCTCTTCCATCGCAATCAGGGCGGGCTTCGAAATGCACGAGAGAATCCGCAGATTCTGCACAGTCCAGGCAGTTCAAATGTCACGCTTCGAACCGCTCCAGGTAAGCGTCATCAAGCTCGCATGACATACATCACCCATCATCTCCATCGCCCGCCGCCATCCCAGATCTCGACTTTTCTCCCAGCCAGCCAAGCGTATCTTCACGCGAGCCGCAGGATTTTATATTGCTTCTTTGCTATCTAGCAGCGAGGGATCGATTGGTCGTCAGGAGTTCGAGCTTGAGCCACATCCATGCCTCTTCTTTGATTACTGTTTACCTTTTCACTGTTTACTGCTCACAGCTGCTGCTCAAGAGCCTGCGGCGTTCTCGTTCTTTCTGCTTCCTGAGAACCAGAGACGATCTCGGTTTTGGACACGCGGGTTTCTTCTTCCTCGCAGCAGGGAGAGTAAAAAGGGGACTTGACGGTATATATTTATTGCTCTTTCTATATATACATTTACGTATATGTATATATTAACAGAAAGAAATTAGAATTAAAACTTATTGTTTTGGTTTTATTTGATTTAGAATTAAAATTAATTGAAATATTGAAAAAATGCAAAAAGGAAAACCATTAAAGGAGCTCTCCGATGAAAGTTTGCATCGTCGTTAAAACTTGGAAAATCAAGAGAAGGTAGTCGATCATCCCTCCGCACCAAAGCAAAGGCAAAAGAGAGCTTCTAATGCGCACAAGTACACAAAATTATCAAAATGAAAATGAAGGCAATGAATGAACAAAAGCCATGGAAAAGAGAAAGAGGAGAATTAATAAGGTGACGTCATGAGTACTTCTACTGCTACCTAAGCTACCACTACCATGAGTATTATGGCTGACCTGGTGAAGGCGTTCTCGGGTGCTGAGAGTAAGTCTTTATAAGGAGATATCCCAATTCACCAGCTGATCCCATTATAAATTCGAGAATCCGGATTCCATCCAAAAAGCTCTAAATGAACCTTTCTTGGCGAGGCTCTCGTTCGATCTTTATAGCTTCAGAGTTAGGCTTCGTTTGTTTAGGGACTTATTTTCTTTCACGGTGGAAAGCTCATGCATCTGTTTTAGCCATCGATTAGTTTCCCGGATGGCGGCATGCAAAGCGTTCTTGTGCTTGATGATTGCAGTGTTTTGAGGGCCGAAGCAAGCGTTCCTAGCCGAGCTTGCATCTTTTGCCATGCTATTACCCTCATCATTGCTTTGAAGGACTCTGCTTTCGCTAAGAAAGTTCAAACAAATGGCGATTCTTCGAAAATATTTAGGGCAGGTGCACCCTCAACTGATCCCCACTCAAAATCATTCGCTTTTGTTTCCCCTAATTTTTGAGGTGGAATCGTACGATGATCTTTGATTTCCCCATCAAGAGTTTTTTGAGAAAGGCTCACATCAATTTTTACCTATTCACCAATATCGCTGATTCCTTTACCCATTCCCAGACTTCGCTTGTCTTTTCAATTGAAATGCTATTTCATGAAGAAGCAAAACCATATCGCCGCCTAGGAGGTCTTAGTAGTGGTGGGCTGGTTGGTCGCATGTTTTCGAACATCCTTTCGTTTGAGTCGTTTCAGACGCGTGCCACTAAAAAACGTGTACTCTGACCCTAGGTAACCAAGCGGTCGTAGGCGCGTTTGCATGACTTGAGGGGTTGCCTTAGGAATTATACTTTTTCTTTGGTGTTGAAAAAAATAAAATATTTTTATCGCTAACAAAACGCATGATTGTGCAGTTCCGAGGTACAGAAAAGAAAAGGAAAGAAAAGACTCGAGGCAATTAAAAATAGAAGGAAAAAAGATAGTGTCTCCTCTACTTCTCCTCCAACGCTTCTTTGTCATTTTCTGTAGAATAAGGAGTTCTCGGATAACTTTGGCTAATATACATTCTCTCTTTTTTTTTTTTCTTTTTTTTTTCTTTTTTTTTTTTAAATAAGTGTTTTGTCTGTAAGGGTGTGATTTTAATACTAAGTATTTTTGTAAAGAAAAAACAGTAATAAAAATACTAAAAAGATTTTTTTAAGAATATATATAATCCCTGTATTGTAGAGAACCTATTCCACATTCAAAAAGCCCATAGAAACACGTCACAAAGAGTAAAAGTCAAGAACTGCCCCGCGGCACTTCAAAGGCTTTGCAGCGAAAGCCCACCGTGTTCCTTCTCACGGCAGTCGCCCATTCACCCCAATAATAATAAGCACGAGCTCCAGGTCCCTTCCCTTGCTCGCAGTCTGCTCCAGCACAGAGCCGCCTTTTCTCGCTCTTCTGCGGTGACAAACCGCCAACTCACACGGAGTCCGTCTTTCAAGTTCGCCGCGAGATTCTTACGCTGGACGCCTCGTCCCTCTCTGGAGTTAGCCAGTTAGCTAGCTATTTAATTAGTTAGTAGTGGAGTAACTTTCACTTTGCTCTTTCGCTTCAAAGAAGATCCGCGTTCTCTTCTCATCCTCTATCTTCGCAGAGTATGCGCCGCGATGTGGAAAAGGCGGTCTCAACTTGGACCCCGTTTTCGCGATGATGGCCGTCTCTATCATCACTCACCGCGTTCCATCCGCGGGAGTGACGCACCTTCGCAAAGAACGCTTCGGCCTCTCTCGTTCTTCTCCTCGTGAAGCTTCGAATGTGATATGCCATGGAGCTGGCCAACGCCAAGAACCTCAGGAGAACGGGGAACGCAGGTACACAGCAGCAGCAGCAGCAGCAGCAGTGAAAAAGAAAAGGACGCAAGGCCTGCGTGCTTTTGTCGGGGACGCTCCTCTTTCAAGAACTTGTGCTCAAGGATCTCTGTGCGGCGCTCCGCCTCTATGACGCGGCTGTTTCGAGCGAAGTCTGTCTGTCTGTCATCCATGCACCGAGCAAGAGCTATTTCTTTCAAGGCGGGGCCCTCCTGCGTTATGGGCGCCTTCAAGTTTCGAATTGCGCTTACGACTCCGGTTTTATTTTGTTTTAAAGGCTCATTGGACATTTGCAGAGGCAGAACTTGAAAGGAGAAAGAAGAAGACTCGTTTTGGTTTTTAGTTTTCACTAGTTTTTTACATACATACATACATAGACACATTCGTATTCGTAATTTTGTAATTTTGTAATTTTGTTTCTTGCTTTTATGTTTATTGTTTTTAAATTTTTGAAAATTAAAAAGCGAACGTGGGACAACTCTTTCCCTTTCAACTCTCAAGTTCGCGTTCACAGGCGCCATTTCATTCCAAGTCATTCCAAGTCATTTCGAGCAGTTTAGAAGGCCGCGCGAATGAACCACAGAAGAAGAAGAAGAAAGCGTTCTCTGCCTCGGCGGCGTTACAGCACCACTTAATTCGCCTACGAGTAATAGAGTTTGCTGGTACCGTTCAAAGTGGACTAGAAAACGCGTCTTGGCTGAGCCCTACGCACTACCTACGCACTTCTATGCAGCTTGCCATTCGAGCTGCATAATGAGTGGGTGGAAACTTTGCTTGTTTCATTTGCTATCATGGAGGAGTACTAATAGTGGCAGTAGCAGCTCATAGTCTAAAACGCTGAAAAGCTCGAAAGCGATCGTTCACTTCTTTTCTTTCAACCAAAAATAGACTCCGAGGCGGGTAACGTTTTATGTTCATTTGATTTTTTAAAAAATCAAAACTTGAAATAAATTATATATATATATATATGATAGCAGCCACATTTATATAATAGTCTATCAGGAAGGAAGTGATTTGATACCTACCTTCTTCGTTCAAGTGAACCGTGCCAAGGGTTCAGAAATTCTAGCGCATCGATGGAGAAGAGAACGCACTGGCGTCCTCTTGAACTTGAGCTTGAACCTCAAATCAATCCTCCTGCAGAAGTGTTTTTCCTTCGCAAAAACAATCAAACGAATCCTCCCTCTCTCGCAGATGCTCAGGTGATCTTGGATCCTTGTTGCCTCCGCACTGACTGCCCTTTCGCTCTCTCCACCATTTCCTCGACTCGGAGTCATCCATCTCGGTCAGGCATGCATAATCAAGCAGCCAAGCAACCAATCAATCAACCAACCAATCAATCCATTGGCAGCCTTGCGATGCGCGTACGCCGACTCTTGAAACGCTCCGCCACAGTAGATATCTCGTTCTGTGCACGCGCCGGCCTGAGGTGCTGCCGACTTTTGGACCACGCCTTCCAAACCGCCGGAAATCTTTGCTTTGGCGGAGATAAATGCACAACTTCTGCTGCTGCCTTCTAAGCACGCGCGAAGTCAAATCAAAGCCCACGGTCCGTCTGCCTGCTCTGTCTGTACGCGCTCGTTCTTGCTTGTGGCAAGATTTTCGTCAGCTGACGAGACTTTGAGGATGGATAGATAACGATACCGATCGCATCTCTTCCGCGTGTCTGCATATCTTCAGCAGAAAACGCGCCTTCAGCTAATGCTGTGTGCGACCACTGTCACGAGCAGAAGCGGAGAAACCGGCAGCCTGAGCAGCTTGCCTCCATCCATCGCCAACCACCTCGCGAGGTTCTGCGGCAATAGGGCCGGTCTCGCGGCCGGAGCAGCGACCGTGACGAAAGGGAGGTACACCCCACGCGTTCTCTTTTGTTTAGTTTCCCGCTCTCTTCCTTTCTCGCCTTTTGCTTCGGTCGCGCTTGCTTGAGCTTAGGTCAGCGCGTGACAATTCAGGGCATTTGTGGCGCCGCCTGTGGCAGAGTCCACTTTGCGCTCTTGGCCGCCTTGACATGCATGTGCATGCTGAGAGAGCGCAAACTGCAGCGGCGATGGCGTCGTACGAACCCGAAGACGCCACGAGTGACAGGCTTTGGTGATAAAATGCGGGTGGTCTCGAGGTGCATGGCGGTGGCGGTTTGGAGCTGCTGTGCAAATAAGGGTGGAGATTTGAGCTCGCCGATGCAGACGCTCACCCACCTCGCAGAAACGGAAAGCTGAGTCTTCGCGTGTTTTGAATTGAACCTTCGCCGTCGATTCCGTCCTGAATGCATCTCCGACCAACGCGAGATCTTTGGTGTTCGGACAGAGGAACGTTGGAGGATCGCAGGTTTTCACGCGGGTGGAGCGGTCCTTGGTAATGAATGATAAAGCAATAACCAAGTGAGCTTTCTTTCTTCTGCGAAGTTACTTGACACGAAACCTCGCTACTAGCTAGCACAGAAAACTTGCAATGGAGAGCAGAAGGTGCCTGCAGATTATCAGCTTAGACAGGACATCGACTTGATTCAAGATTTCCTGAAGCACCAAGGTACGAGGACCATGTCTGCCCTTCAAAGCGCCAGGTTTCTTCTGGTCTTGCAAATGATACGACACCTTTGTTGTTGCAGATACACAGTAAATGAAAGTCACTCAGCTGCAGATACTCTGCTTCGCTTCGGCGACGCCTGGGTGCACTTGGCGAGTTTCTCTGTGTGACTTCCTGCAACGGTGCGTGATAGCAATACAAACGGACTGGGCGCTTTCAAGGATAGCACTCCTAAAGACGAAATCAATCCCCTGATAGCCCCCATCCCAAATAACTACTTAGGTAAGTACGCACCGGTTCATGGAAAATGTTCTACCACTTTCTTCTTTTACTTAAAAATATATATATTAATTTTAAATTAAATATTCAAATAAAATGAAATCACAGTCAAAGAAGATCTCTTAGCTACTAATTCGCTTCAATAAAAATTAGTCAAGGCCAGGCCAAAATGGGAATTCAATAGAACCATGAAGCTGATAGTCGCATAGACATGCTGCTCCTTTTGTTTCTGTCATATAATATATATATTATACATCTTCTATTATGATTTTTATATTTTTGAGCATATCTTTGAGTATATGATCCCCTATTGCAGGAAGAATAAGAGGACTTGGCATAAGAAGTTTTTATCCATTAACAACAAAAATTTTCACATTTTTCAACAACAAAAAGCCTCTAATACTAATATTAGAGATTAGGTATATATCGTCATCTGTGGGTAGACGGGTCCATTTTGCTCCTTCTCGCATACATGTCGGTTCACTCCCTCCCCCACACCTGGCCTCTTAGTAAAAGTTATAGACACCCGTAGAAGTTGATATGTACAATTTTCTTCGAAACAGATACATTAACTTTCTATTCTGCACATCTGCAGCATTAGTGACACCTCTGATCGCTGTTCTTCTATCAAAATCAGGCGTTGGAATTCAATCCAAGGCTGATTGATTACCAAGGTGCGAAACACCAGCAGATAAACGAATGAACGCTCTACGAGTTCCTTGGCTCTTTTCGATTTGGCTATTTCCACTTGTCTGGAATCCCCAGCTAGTGTCTCTTTAAAAGATAGCTCCTTCTACGCTTACTCCGCCGCCTTTCAAACAGTCGAATGTTCCTTTAAAAACCAGCAAATCAGCGCAGCTTTGTATCTGCTGCCTAGCAGAGGTGGGTACCTACTTATTTTATGAGTGATATTGGAAGTTTTCTCCTACCTGATGATTAAGCATAGCCCCTCTAGAGATCATCGACTCAGTTATAAAATAGTAATTGAAAAAGAACAATTGGATGATGTCGACGTGGATTGTACTTTCTTTCTCTCTGAAATGGTTTCTTTCTCGAACCGCTAATGAAATACAGAGACGCGAAGGCAGAAGAGACAAAAGGAAGGAAAGCTTACCGAACGAGGACAACCAATCGATACGAGTCGGCGTAGGAAGAGCCTACAAGGACTAGGGTAAACAATAGCCACGCTACTAGGCAGACGAACTCTTGGTAGTACCCAGAAAAGACCAGAGCTTTTCCGGGATTCGCTTAAACAAACTTTCTTTCTATCTTTCTTTCTTTCTTTCTTTCTTTCTCCGCTTTGTTTCATTCAATCAAGAAACGAAATATGCCAATCTTCCTCTGTGCGAAGGGCGGCAAAGCTCTGGGTCCCCAGAGGCCGCGCCTTTCCGCGAGACTGCGATTGCGGCGCTGCTAATGATGACGACGTCGATGATGCTAAGGAGTTGGAGGAAGACATCGTGGGCACTTCGACGCTGCGAGCGCGTTGACTATCGCTCGATCCTCGTCACTGGGCGCTCAGAGAAAGTGAGAAAAATAAAGAGAGCGAATCCTTGGACCTCTCCCTGTTGCTTAAACTACCATCTAATAGCGGCTACCAAAGTACCTTTGTTTAATTTTAAAAAATTATCAATCAAGTTTTTATTATATATATATATTAGTTTTTAATTAAAGCTCTGCCTCGCGCCTCTTATTTCCGCGGGAGTCGATTTGAGATTCTTTCGAGACGCCACCGCCGAATATCGAACGCAGTTCTTGATTCGGACCACCGTCGTCAAGCGCATCAAGGCTCGCTCTTTGTGGTTTCCCCTCCCTCGATAATTGATTGTTGTTTGAACATAAAGTCATAGAACGTCCCGTATCATGCATGTGATATGCAGCAGGCTCTTAACTTTTTATAAAAGAGCAAAACTTCTGTTTCCTTCAGAGTTCAAGCTGGTTTAAATGTTTTTTTGTTTTGTTTTTAAATTGACTTTTACTTAAACAAAACTAAAATTAATACTGATAATTAAAATTATAAATGAATAGAGCTTATTTAGTATCGATGTCTGCGGGTTGTTTTAATTTTTAATTTTATTTCATTATAAGCAAAAGTAAGACCGATTGACTGATTGACTGACTGACTGATAAAAATAAGCTTCGGCTGACACGCAAAAGAAAGCTTACTTGGAGATCCCTGAACGGTAGCCGCCGCTTTTATTATTCTCGCGAGTCTTCTACAGCTACAGCTGCAGCGCCGAACAGGGCCTTATACCAGCTTCCCAACGCCTGCTATACAAGTGCCGCAGATATTGCCAGCCACTGTTCATACCTGGAGCGTTCAACCTCAAGGCCTGAGGTCCTTCCGATCCGTTGTCCATGTAACCTAAGAAATATAAACGTCAAACAACAAAGAAACAAAGAAACAAAGAAACAAAGAAACACTCGTACCAATCGCGAAAAGGTCAACTCAACCTGCCCGTGACGGGAAACAAACCGTCTGGCTGCTGCTGCTCCGGGTGTAAGTAGGCTTGCTTGGGTACCTCCCTCATCTGGAGCGGTGCCAGTGCCGCGAGATCCTTTCCCGAGCGGGATTTGAAGAGAGCTAGCTCTCGTCTGTAGCTCTAACTAGGTCCCTGACCTTTGCGCCTAAAAGGGGGCAAGCCTGGAGCGGAGCTTTCGGTCTCTTCACAGCGCTGGCAAGCAATTAGTGAGTGGGCGCATGAGTGGTGAAATCTTTTATGCGGGCTTGCGCTTGTTAGTTTCGAAGGCGGTCGATCTATCTTTCAAAAGGTGGTCACTTCGGATGAGCGGTACCTTCTCTATGCAATGCAATGCAATTTAATGCAATGTAATGCAACGTAATGCAGTGCAATGCAATGCAATGCAATGTAATGTAATGCAATGCAATGCAATGCAATGCGTTCGACTCACTCCGCTTCTGACCTGAAGCTGCGGTGGAGTATACTTTCTTTCTCGCGGAGGGTGGCCTCCTCGAGCGGTACTTCCTTCGGGCAGAGGGATCCCTCACTGCTGCTGGCTTGTTATTTATCCTGGATGATGCGCCACGCCTCCACTCTTCGGTGATGTGATGTGATTGGCAGGCAGTAGTTAGTTCCTCTTCTGTGGATATTTTATTTTCTTTACGGCTGGCTCTGGTCACCGGCGACCTCCGCAGTTGTTGGTATCTATGGAAAGAGAGAAAGAAAGAAAGAAAGAAAGAAAAACTAGGACGTGGGTGGCTAGCTATGTAGTAATATGAATGAACGAGTGACGACTTAATTGAATGAGAGTGCGTGGAGCAATTAAGAAGGCCAAGGCCCCTCCCCTTCAACCATAGTGTGGACGATCAGAGTGGCGATGGCGACTTCGCTCATTCACCCAGCTTCCAGCCGCTTATGACAGAAACTAGTAAGAAACCTCTGAGGCAACCAGTTCCAGACGCCACTTTCCCATTGTCTTTTACTGAGGAGTAGGTAGGTGCCTACCTAGTATCCATGAACAGTCCCTACTTCTGCGTGGATTCGCGTGTGAGAAAATCACAGAGATTGCGGTATGAGGAAACAAGAGCAGAGAACTTCACGTTGAAGGCACTCACCCTTTCTGTCCTTCAAGTTTCGATCTTCAGGAAAGTATGTCAGCCTTCACGGAAGGATCTCTTGCCCTCCCCCCCTCCCTCACTAGTTTGCAGCTTTGCAAGCTGGCAGAGGTTCAACTTGCTCGTCAAGTCCAAGCAAAAGATATTTCCTCGTCTGTTCGGGCAAAGATTTATACCCAAATGTTATCGGAGCTTTCTCCAAAAGCTCCACAGATTACGGTTTCGAGCCATGATAAGGCGGCGATATTCTATATGATTACTTTGATGCTGTGGCGGGCGCAGATTTCGTTTGCCTCATATTGCTGAGGGCAGCTTCACCGGTGCCAAAAGCAGCAAGTTTGAGTGAGTGAGTTCGGCACTCCATGAAAGAAATCGTTTACAGATCTTTACACGTTTCCCTTTCGCATCTGCAGCATGTTCGGATCTGATACCGGCTGGAACGAATCGGCCTAGAGCTCCAGAGGCAGATGTTATTAGCTACCGGAGCTTAAGTAGTGCCTTTGAAATGAAGAACCCAGGATCGCCATCATCACTGGTTCTTTGCTAGCACTTCTTAATTTTTGCTTTGCTTTGAATTTCGCTTTTCAAACAGTCAAACTAAAAAAAAAGGTTTGTTTTAATCTGTACTTTAAAAAGCTTTGGTTAATTCATTGTCATCGCAGGTTCAGAGAGTGGGAATGAGAGAGTTTGTTTAGAGATTCGGTCAGACATATTAATCCCCAAGGGGTAAAGTTGTTGATCTTTAGTACTTCTATTCAGCAGGTGTCTCGATACATCATCAGTTCTATAAAAAGGAAAGGGGGAACGAAGCAAACACGTGTGAATTTCCGAAGGTGATGATTTAACTCTTTTGGAGATGACCCTAAACCTTCAACTTGAAAATTATTATATTAAATCCTTATAAGCTAAGCCGAGGCTCTTTTGCTTGAATTTTAGGGTATACATGAACGTGATGAGCTTCTTGTTCTCCTCTCAAACTTAAGGCTGCAGCTTTCGGCCATCAAGTGCGAAACGCCTACGCAACAGAGCAGCACTAGCCACTACCAGAGATGAGGTATAGATGTGCATGTGTATGTATGCATGAATGCATCCATTTCCGCGGTTCAATGGCTCAGTCCACTTTAGCGCACACTCTACTACGTGCGTTGCACCTCAAGTTTCAAGTTGTCTCGAACCTACGACAGGTACTACCTACTACTAGAACAACAACGCTGATCCTCAGACACTTTCGCAGGACTCCCAGGATCCCCATTGGAAAAGGCGACAAGGTCCTGCAGAAGCGCACTGCAGCATCTCCAAGCGTCTGAAAGCCAAGTTGAAATTGCTGCACACGAAGTCGTCTTTCGAGATCGATCTCGCCGTGACGAGGAGCATGATGATCGACCTTTGATTACTCTCGTCGCCGCGCTTTGCAAAGGGAGGTGGCACTTGGGCTTCACTGTTTAGGAATCCGTACAAGGCAGCTCAGGGCGCCATGAAGACCGCATTGGTGTTCGCTCGTGGCGTCTTGTCCACCTTTCTGGCCTCCTGGAGTCCGGATCCTGGGAGCGAGAAGTCGCAGTCCCTCGAACAAACAAGGTGCTCTCTCTTCTGTCGCGTTCTGCCTTGCTCTCCGTGCCGCTGGCGAGACCTGGTGCTGCATTTGATCCCGCTGGAGTCTGGTCTCTGGCACTGCTACAAGTTCACTTCCGGTGTCCACGTCGCGAAAGATAGATCATCTGCAGGTAGGCAGCAACATCCATCCTCAGAACCAAGCCCAAGGAACGAACAGCAAGCGCCGGCAAGCGAGCAGCGAAGAAGGGACGGCGGGGCCGAACGCAGCGGCGCTGGCAAACAGATGGCGGCTTGCTTGCTTGCCTGCTTGCTTGCCTGCTTGCCTGCAAGAGAGCGCGAGGGACTGCGCTTGCTGTAAGATAGAAAAGGTGAGAGATTAAATACTAAGAGAACCGCGTCTCGCACACTCTTGCGCATCATCATCAACTGAAGGGCCTCCTCTCTTCTCTTTCTAATTTTAAAATTACTTTTTAAAATGCCTTTCTCGCTATATAGCTTTCACGCTCTGCTACTCTAGCTAGAGCGGTAGTAGAGGTAGAGAGACCTGTCAAAGCATCAAACCTT